>JAQJVL010000606.1:297500-509313 GCA_035578905.1 Stictocephala bisonia | reverse complement strand
CTATTGTTATTAATAATAACTCTTTGATATGTAAATAACTTGTATTATGAAAAACGTCTAATTCAAATTTATTATAAGTAAAGCAATAAATTTGTAGAACTATTTTAGAGCCTTTGTTATGAGTAAAGTTTGTCTGTCATTGTCTCCTTTAGATGGGATAATACTCTCGGTTGTTGTGGACATCGGGGACCAGTAACACAGTCAGTAAGGCGCTTAGTGAAGTCTCTCAGATTATATTCGGGGGAAAGTTAATAGACGGCAAACCTTACTTTATCTCCCGCTTTAATTGGGACTAACAACGACAGGATCCTCTTTAAAAAATGTTTTAATACAAAGATGTATTCAGTTGTTCTAATAAATTGTTGAAAATTATGCTGAAAACCCCCTTTAAAATTGCTTTCATGTCAAATAACTGTTGGTTAGAAAGATTATAAATGTTCTACTAAGTGTTTTGTGTTGCTACATAAATAAGTAAAATAAAAAATCACTGGTTTACTAAAAAAAAACTTAACAGAATAAATATAAACTAAAGTAAATAGCTTTTATTTCAGCAGGATACAATTTTATACTACAATGTAAAATAAATTAACATGAAAATAACGTAAAGTATTTTGTCCAAATTAATAAAATGAATTGAACATCCATTCTCAAGTCTCAAGACAATTTCCATTACAAGGGTTTTAAGTTGACAAACTCGTTATCCTACACTCCAAGTAACCTACAGTTCGAGTTCTATCGTTACTGTTAGTGAAATGATCCAAACAATGTTCAAATTTTGCAATAATCCATTAATATTTTGACGAAGGTAATGTATACTTCCTATAAAAAAATTTGAAACAAAAAAATGTATTTCCTAGTAAACACCAACAAAATATTCAAATTTCCCAATATACCAATCACCATTAAAATGTTATATGGTTTTTCAGCTATCCACCATGTTTTGCCAAATACATTTGTACTAATAAAAACTAAGCTGGTAGTTTTTGTACCGATCAGAACTGTTACTCTTTAATGGTGGTACAGTAGAACCTCGTCAGTTTGACTCTCAATACGTCGACAGTCCTTATAGTTCGACACCGGTAATTGTGACACAGTGTTGCAAAATTGTTGTCCCTGGTAGGTTGTGTGTGAATCAGCCCGGTGCAGAACAATGAAATACATTCTAAGTACTCTACTGTCCATACTTTAATAACTACTATTGTTCAGTAGGACATACATTGTTACAGATATGTACAGTATAGCTTGTTTTACTTTTGTTAAATTGTTAACTATTCATGACAAAATATACAACAATTTCTGTACACAACAATTTTTTTATGTTTACCATACATTCCTTATAGTTCGACATCTCGATACTTCGACAACTCCGTAGTCCACAAAGTGTCGAACTATCGAGGTTTCACTGTCACATATTCCTTATAGTTCGACATCTCGATACTTCGACAACTCCGTAGTCCACAAAGTGTCGAACTATCAAGGTTTTACTGTCACACATTCCTTATATTATTACAGTCGGCACTGGTGGCGCAGTGCTGTAACCCAGCTACATGGGGACAAAGTGTTTGGGAGATTGTAGGCGATAGGTTGGATGCTCGGTCCTCTTAATACCGACATGGCGTCCGCTTGGTGGTTGCTATCGGCGTGGACACTACTAGAGAAGTCTGGGGTGTCCATGTTGGGTGGTAATCATTGTGCGGATGTTGTGTGGAGGAGATAACTGAGCATCAGGCTTGTCAATTAGCTAAAATCAGACCAGCACTACGTGGTTCGGATTCCACGTAAAGCTGTAGGTCCCTTAGTTGCCCTGGCTGTTGGGCTATTAATAAATTGCCCTTTCTGAGGAACAGTTGAACTCAGTTAGTAACCAGACTACACTCATCTACACTCATCCTACACTCATAAAACCATTCATATTCGCCTTAAAATACGCACAACGTTGTGTCGGCGTCTCATATGTAAGAATGTAAGAATGTAAGAATATAGTTCGACATCTCGATACTTCGACAACTCCGTAGTCCACAAAGTGTCGAACTATCGAGGTTTCACTGTCATACATTACTAATCAACATTTTTAGAAGTAAATATGTTAAAGATAATGCCAAAACCAAGGAATTTAATTTTCTTAAACCTGTGGTAGCACTGGGTTTATCAGCAACCAAACAGTAGTTGAATACTGCTGACTACGGCTAGAGGTTGAATATAGGTTGTAATACTCGGTAACCTTAATGTGTTTAGTATTACAGTGTGTAATCAATTTTAATATTAGGAGATTCTTTTTACTTTTTATTATTTGGTTCATATATCATTTAAAAATTGCAAAATATTTATATACAGGCTGGAAAAAAATATGGAAACGCTTTCACAACTTTTGCATAACTTCACTTGTACAAATGAAATCTTGTATATAATCATGGTTACAAAGAACACACTTTTTGACGCCATTGGCGACATTTCATCTTTTCAGGGGGACGGTCCATGAAGAGTTGAACGAAAATTTTCAACGTAAGCTTAAGTCAAATTTGGTATTAAATGAAAGCTCTATTCAATAGAAATTAACTGTCGCAAACCGGATTTCAAAAGGTCTATCCTTTCCTGAGTAGCGGTCATTTGAATTTCAAAGTAACTAATTTGAACAATATTATTTCTCAACTATTTAACGGTTTCAAGTAAATTATTATGATGAAAAATTATACTTTATGGAACACAATTAGTCGAAAACATTCAATTATCAAATTATCTATGGGAGAAATAAAGTTGTTGTGAAAGCCTTTCCATATTTGTTGTCCACCCTGTGTACAATACACTATATACATTGAAAGTATTTTGATTCTTGTGTATTGCACTCACATTTAACTATGAACTTTAGAAACTTAATATATCTAATCTTATTTTGACATTATTGTTTTAAATCAGTAGCAACGTTTCTAAATTTCATTGGTTTATCGTTATTATTTTTATCTAGCAAAGATGATTTATTTACCATGTAAGTACCCCAAAAAAAGTACCCTAAAACAAAGTGTTATTCTAAAAAGCAACTCTATTTTCAAGCAGGATAAATATGATGTTATATATGCCAGAAAAATATGAAACGAATAAATAAACAATATTAGACTTATAAAATAACAACTTTTATTGTTTTGCTAGTCCGGATTCTGTTTATGCTCACAAAGTGGTATTCTACAAAACAAGGGAAATATATCACTATTATCATGAGACAATATGTCATTACCAAACTTGGGAAATCCTAAATCTTGAACCAAGTCTGATAACTAATTTAGTGGAAAGTCTATTTGGGTTGCCCTAAGCTAGAATTACGTACCAACAAGGGATATTGTAACTACAACACATGTTTGTAACAGCTGATTATTGCTATTTATAGCGTAACTCAACATTTGTATCTTAAAAACAGCTGTATTTTACACCAGATCAAGTCCTTATTAAATAAAGTGTTTTGTTGGAACTATTTTACAACTTAAAAATATCAAATATTTAAAAACTGTAAGATATAGGGGGTTTCTATCTCAATATTTCAAATTTAAATATCGCACTGTTAATCCAAGGAATTATGTAATATTTCAAAATTTCTTGCTAGTAATATACATTTAGGCCCAACCAGTTCATGCAAAGAACAGTCACGCTGCTTTGACGAGTTGCGTTTCTTCGATCCAAAGATACCTTGTTTGATTTTTTTCACAATGAACACTCGTTCTTTTACCGGACCAAGTTATTCCGGTTATTTTTCCTATCACCCTCCGACAAACTTATCAATCAAGAATATTTTTCTGAATGTGTTTATATTTGATATTTTGGATATAACTATATCTGCTCTTTTAGGTATTCTTTTATTGCACCAATCCATTCCATTTTTTCTGTTTTAATCTTAAAGGTCTGTTATATAAATCTTCCTAAAGGTCTGTTTCTATCGTTTTCATAATATGCGTCAGTGTGTTTCCTCAGTAAATATAATATACAAATATTAAATATATATATTTATTCATGTATGTATTTAATATATATATATAAATCTATATATATTAAATACATATATAATTAAATATTATTCATTTAAATAATTAAATTAAATAGTTCGTAATTGCTTTTAAGTCTGTAAGTTTGTCATTCTTTATCTATTTTTCTGACAATATTTCTTTTTGTTTTCTGAGTTTATTTCAATGTCAATTTTTCTGTTTAAACAATCATACACATCATATTTCTGTGACCTTTCATTTGAAATGTTTCGTGTTAGTCCTACAGACAGAAAGTTGATAATTTTGACAATTATATTCATTTGAAATGTTTTAAAGACCCGATTACTTTATAAGATATGAATATATTATTTTAAATATGAAACTGATTTTTACTAAATGTTAATCTCATCCTTGCACGTCTCTGCAATGAAAGGCTACTCCAGTGAGTATGATCCAATTATTTAGTTGGCCAGAGCTCAAAGTAACCGATATTACTGGGACAAAGTATGTATATGATACCGGACAAACCCGATTTTAGGACAAACTAGTTTGGACTAGGAAGATCTAGTTTTTCCTGACCGCCCTAGGATAAACTAGTTTGGCCTTATTGATTACAGGCTGAACTGGTTTGGCCGGGTGGCGTTAGGATAAACCAGATTTGCCTGCTTTAGACCAGGCCAAACTAGTGTGTTCAAGGTTAGGTTAGGATAGGTTAGGTTAGGATAGGTTAGGTTAGGATAGGTTAGGTTAGGTTAGGTTAGATCATGATCTATTTGGGTAGCATTCGTGTTCTAATTGGGTAGCATCCGTGATCTATTTGGGTAGCATCCGTGATCTACTTGGGTAGCAGCCGTGATATACTTGGGTAGCCTCCGTGATCTACATGGGTAGCAGCCGTGATCTACCAAAAACTAGTTTGGCCTAACAATTCAACCAGGCTAAACTAGTTTATCCTAACGCTATTAGGCCCAACTAGTTTAGCCTGGGGAAAAAAGGCCAAACTAGTTTATCCTAGGGCGGTCAGGAATAACTAGGTCATCCTAATCCAAACTAGTTTGTCCAAAAATCGGGTTTGTCCGGTAACATATACACAATGCAAAGCGTGTGTTGATTAAAGTTTCTAGGACTGAAGGGGGCCCATATTACCTCATTTAACCAATGGTTAACAAATATATTAAACAAATTCAAAAAGATTAGGGGCGAAGTGGTAATCATATTGTAACTAAACGCAACTTAAATAAGAACTAAGAAGTAAGATATAGGATTTTTACTTTGTTAAAGTTAAAAAACAGCCCTTGGCTTGGATTGAAATAAAAACAGTATTTAAGTATGAAAGGCCTTTACTAAGTTATTTGTTAAGATTGTTAAATCGATATTACTCCAGGAAGTAGGGAGATATCAGACAGTGAAAATATTAATTTATAAATGAGAACAGGAATAATATACTTAGTAAAAGAAGGAGTTTTTTTTTTTATTTTAGTTGTGGATAGACATCCTATGTTAAATAAACTCTATGTACGTTATTGAACTATAGATCAGAGCCGATGTTGCCTTCTTCTTCCTCCACCAGAAAGGAGGTGTTTAACATATTTGGCCCTTGCAATTGAGGAAGATCGCGGAAAGATTTAGCCCTGCCTTTCTACAAGAACACTTACCCTGCACCCAAACAAACTTACCCGACATGATGTGTAGAACAAACTAGCGATGTTGTTGATGGGAGAAGCTCGGCATGGGTCAATTTCCCCAGTTCAAGGGGTCTTTCGTTCTACCCTGATGGTTGACCCCTAGAGAATCTTTCCTTGCACCTGCATATTCGAATGCCAAGCATGTTTCATATACAGCCAACGTACAGTGGTATTGATTGATGGTGGTATTTCTCATACATATACAGTGATATATAGCACCAAGCCCACCCATATACATACCATGGTGTTGACCCACCCTCTCACTCATACACGTACAGTGTTGTTGATACAGTCGTGCTCCCATTATGTATGAGTGGCCTATAGGTCAATATTAATTTATGTGTATAGGGGCTAGATTAGTTTCATAGTAGGTGGTTTGTAGGCCAATTCTAAGTCTGATGTTACCTAATGGTGATACAAATATCAAAACTAGTCTAAATACCTCAAATAATTTTCAGCTAGAGTGGATAAGTAGAAAAACTGTTATGCAATAGCAAAATTATATCAATAAATAAAGAATTTGAATCTAATTTTCATTGAAAAAAATATTTTAGGCATTAAGTACTAAAAAAATTAATAAATAGTCAAAATTAAGTTTTAGGTTGGTTACGTATCGTAACATAGCTCTTTTTGCAAAATTACAGATTACATTTTAATACATGCAATCTTAGTTTTTATCCCTTTTATCTTGGATTCAGAGGTTCAACTACTGCGGTAAAGTCCCCAACAAAGCAGAACTCGAGGCCACGGGCAAACACTGTGGTACAGTCCCCAACGAAGCAGAACTCGAGGTCACGAACAAACACTGTGGTACAGTCCCCAACGAAGCAGAACGCGAGGCCACGGATAAACACTGAGGTACAGTCCCCAACGAAGCAGAACTCGAGGCCACGAGCAAACACTGTGGTACAGTCCCCAACGAAGCAGAACTCGAGGCCACGAGCAAACACTGTGGTACAGTCCCCAACGAAGCAGAACTCGAGGCCACGAGCAAACACTGTGGTACAGTCCCCAACGAAGCAGAACTCGAGGCCTCGGGCATACACTGTGGTACAGTCCCCAACGAAGCAGAACTCGAGGCCACGAGCAAACACTGTGGCACAGTCCCCAACGAAGCAGAACTCGAGACCTTGTGCAAACACTGTGGTACAGTCCCCAACGAAGCAGAACTCGAGACCATGGGCATACACTGTGGTACAGTCCCCAACGAAGCAGAACTCGAGGCCTCGGGCATACACTGTGGTACAATCACCAACGAAGCAAAACTCGAGGCCATGGGCAAACACTGTGGTACAGTCCCCAACGAAGCAGAACTCGAGGCCTCGGGCATATACTGTGGTACAGTCCCCAACGAAGCAAAACTCGAGGCCACGGGCAAACACTGTGGTACAGTCCCCAACGAAGTAGAACTCGAGGCCATGGGCGAACACTGTGGTACAGTCCCCAACGAAGCAGAACTCGAGACCACGAGCAAACACTGTGGCACAGTCCCCAACGAAGCAGAACTCGAGGCCTCGGGCATACATTGTGGTACAGTCCCTAACGAAGCAGAACTCGAGGCCTCGGGCATACACTGTGGTACAGTCCCCAACGAAGCAGAACTCGAGGCCACGAGCAAACACTGTGGTACAGTCCCCAACGAAGCAGAACTCGAGGCCTCGGGCATGCACTGTGGTACAGTCCCCAACGAAGCAGAATTCGAGGCCATGGGCAAACACTGTGGTACAGTCCCCAACGAAGCAGAACTCGAGGCCACGGGCAAACACTGTGGTACAGTCCCCAACGAAGCAGAACTCGAGGCCACGGGCAAACACTGTGGCACAGTCCCCAACGAAGCAGAACTCGAGGCCATGGGCAATCACTGTGGTACAGTCCCCAACGAAGCAGAACTCGAGGCCACGGGCAAACACTGTGGTACAGTCCCCAACGAAGCAGAACTCGAGGCCATGGGCAAACACTGTGGTAAAGTCCCCAACGAAGCAGAACTCGAGGCCACGGGCAAACACTGTGGTACAGTCCACAATGAAGCAGAACTCGAGGCCACTAGCAAACACTGTGGTACAGTCCCCAACGAAGCAGAACTCGAGGCCACGGGCAAACACTGTGGTACAGTCCCCAACGAAGCAGAACTCGAGGCCACGGACAAACACTGTGGCACAGTCCCCAACGAAGCAGAACTCGAGACCACGAGCAAACACTGTGGCACAGTCCACAACGAAGCAGAACTCGAGGCCACGGGCATACACTGTGGTACAGTCCCCAACGAAGCAGAACTCGAGGCCATGGGCAAACACTGTGGTACAGTCTACAAAGAAGCAGAACTCGAGGCCTCGGGCATACACTGTGGTACAGTCCCTAACGAAGCAGAACTCGAGGCCACGGCCAAACACTGTGGTACAGTCCCTAACGAAGCAAAACTCGAGGCCACGGCCAAACACTGTGGTACAGTCCCTAACGAAGCAGAACTCGAGGCCACGGCCAAACACTGTGGTACAGTCCCTAACGAAGCAAAACTCGAGGCCACGGCCAAACACTGTGGTACAGTCCCTAACGAAGCAGAACTCGAGACCATGGGCAAACACTGTGGTACAGTCCCTAACAAGACTCTTGGCAATAATTTTATACTGAATTATTAATTTAAGTGTTTAGTAAAACAATATTAATTTAACATAAATATTTAAATTTCTTTAGATAAAGTTTGTTAAAACACGTTTACTATAAAACTATGATTGTTAAGAAGTATTATTATTTGAATATAAAGTCATAATCTCAAAATAAAATATATTGAATATTTGTTCCGTAGGTCCTTTTTCATACTATAATAGGTTTTTGGTTCTTTCATAACTATTTAAATATTTGAATTATTCAGTATTTCTTTGTATAATAATCATTTAACTAATTTTACTAATTTGAGCTGAGAAGGGACCCAATTAATAAACGTTTAGTAAAAAGTTTATAACGATCACTTAAAGTTGGTTCCAATTAAAACACAAACAGACGGAAGTATTTAGTCTCTCCCTATTCAACACAAGTCACTTTAGAGGAGCTGTTTAAAAGATATTTAATGCAAAATGGTAAAAAGTACTTTAGACAAAGATTTCTGTTTCTGTAAAGATCGTAACGGTATACATAATCCTTAGGACAGTTTTCTTTGTTTTCCTCGATTTAGTTTTTTTTATTAACAATTAAAAAAAATACTTAGTTCAAAAGTACAAATAAACAGTGTACGTTTGCAGGTATGCACTTTTATAATGGACTTTGTATGGAGATATTTTTTAAGCGTAAGTAACCAATATGAATTTTCCAAGTTAATACTATGTTAATTTGCGTTGTTACTAAGTGTTCATAAATAATGTCAATTTCATATATATGAATGTTCAATAACATTTGATTAATATATTCATTCATTAATTAGTCCTGTAAAAATACGATAGGCCTACACAAAAATATAATAACCAATTTTACAAATTGCATTTAATTTACGGATAGTAATTTACACATTAAGGAATACTGAAGGGAGATATTTGTTACATCACAATTGAGATCTTGTTTTAGGATATTTTTAAATTAACCATTTAAAAAATTTAATGATATTAAACCATATTAATTAATAACATGTTTTAACATAATGTATTACTGGTGTAATATATTAAAATAGGAATTTACAGGATTACGTGATTCATTTTTAAATATATGAAACACATTTATTTTTAAGATTTCTTAAAAAAAATGACATAAAATTTTGATTATTTGAAATTAATAAAAATTCAACAACTATAATAAATATTTGTTCACAATTATTTAATATCTTTTTAGGTAATATTACCAATTAAAAATTAGAAAGTCGTTTTATTTTAAAATGAATTATTTATATAACAATTATCACTCATACATTTAAATATTGGGTAAATACTATTTCATAATGTACAGTACCTGTGTTAAAACAGTTATCTTTAAACTTGGATTAAATCCTAGAATGTTAATACTATAACATTCTACGCTAATTATCTAAAACAAAAACCTTTATTACATATAAATCACTTAGCTTAGGTACATATTCTGAAAACTCAATTAAAAGTTAGACAAAGCTGTCAAGTTTGCTATTGCTCTAATTAGCTTTACTTGGTTAATTATGTAAGTCCCACTTTAAACTGTCGAAACTTGAAACAATCATTAAATAATAGGTTATATTAAGCTTTTCAATATCTTGATATCGTTATACATAAGTTCTTTTATTGAAGATAATTAAACATTGATAAGTATAAGATATTTTACGATTAAATACAACTGTAAGCATATATTAAAAGTATAATAATAATATTTATTGATCTCAAAGAAATTTTGCAGTAGATATTTACACCACATGGTCTACTGCCTGTGAGTGATGGCTGAGTTCTTTCAGTCAATGAATTATTAATACTAAATATTTAATACTAAAACATTTTATTTCATGAACTAAAAAACATTATGAAACTAAAAAGCATTGTGAAGACATATGAAATTACGTATAATAATGGAAACTATCATAAACTAAAAGTAAACTAGAGTTGAGTTGAAGAAACATCACTATCACTGCACACTCACGTTCAAACCACTCGAAAGATGACACGAACACTGCACACTCACGTTCAAACCACTCAAAAGATGACACTAACACTGCACACTCACACTCACGTTCAAACCAATCGAAAAATGACACTAACACTGCACACTCATACTCACGTTCAAACTACTCGAAAGATGACACTATCATTGCTCACTCACACTCACGTTCAAACCACTAAAAAGATGACACTAACACTGCACACTCACACTCACGTTCAAACCACTCGAAAGATGACACTATCATTGCTCACTCACACTCACGTTCAAACCAGTAAAAAGATGACACTAACACTGCACATTCACACTCACTTTCAAACCATGCACGTATAGAACCAGATGTAATTAAAAAAGAGTAATTCAAATATGGTAAAACATACTTAATAAGATGTATTTATTGAAAATAAATTAAATATTGAGATAAAAATATTATACATATAACAAATAAAATAACAAGTTCTTTAATACTTAGTTTCCAAATAAGTTCAGCATCTGATTTTCAGTTTTATAAATGAGTCCTACTTAGATAATATTAGGTGGCTAATTACTGCATATTTCTTTTGATTGAAAACACTCAATTAACCAAGTGAAGATACAGTTACTTATTTATATCAATAAAGTTTGTTTGCTTTTAGTAGATGTACTTATCCGGAGTAATTGTCTCATAATGTATTTATTTATTAATTTTAATACCTATAATTATTTCATAAAATTCATCAATATTCAACACCTAACTGAACTCACACCACCATTGTCTATGGCTTAACAAACTAATTTAGTGTGGACAAACAAATTTTTAATTCTATTTGTCCTTCTTCAAGGTCAAATTTAACGACCTTTCAGGTCGATACTAATTTGGCTCAAACACGGGGTATGACAAGAGCTTTACCTAAAAGAATTAAATCACGTATTAATGGGCGAATACGAAACACATTAAATACTATATACCATTTCGTAGTTTGGCCTGGAGAGATGTCTGGAACACTGGAGCACTTCTGTGTTGCTACATTACAGTTGTCGGCTGGAGACTCCATTAAACTTTGCCACTAAATTTGTTCATTACCCAGGCCTAATGCACTGTGGCTGCTGTGTGTTGCCCCCAGCTACTAACAATTATACTTTAGTACATGGGTTTACATTCTACAAATGTAAACAATATTTTCAACATGGAGTATCTTCTAAACAAGAAGCTTCCTTTGAAACCCCAAGTTTTGACTTAAGAAACTACATAAATAAATTGTAACATATAGGCTTAATATTTCTCGGAGAAGTGTTAGAAGTAAAATATATTCCTGAAAACACTACAAGCGTCATAAGATATGTCAAATTACATATGAATCCAGGATTAAGAATGAGAATCCTTCAAACATGGAATGAAAGGGCCCATCTGCAAGAAAATCTTTGAAATATCATTCATTTTTAATCGGTATAGGTTACGAGGAAACTCTTCGTAGGGTCTCAATGCTAAAATATATTTTCTGGGTGATAAAAATAATAATGGATGGTAAAAAAATAATAATAAATTGGGTCACTTAAACCCCTGTAAAATTATAAATACACGTTATAACCAAAGGATAATAGGCCTAATATTACACCATTATAATTATTATCTGTTGACTTCCATTGGTCCCATTAGAGAATTACAGTAACTCACCTTATATAAAAATTGTATCCACCTTCTTGTCAGTCCTTTATTGTTGTTGACATAATCAGAATTGCCCTTAAATGTATATCAATTATTAACATATGATTCATCATTGACAGGAATAACAGTTTATAGAGAACATTTGGCTTTGAATTTAACTAAGTGTTGTTGTGTAGATTAACAAACTAATGACATCTTACAATTTGGAATTTTTACGATAAGATAGTAAATAAAATATAACAAAACTTCAGGGAACGACAATTATTCATATTTTCAGAAAATTGTTCATAATTCATAAATTCAGAAAAAGGATAATCGAACATAATACCAAACATATAAAAGAAAAACATATCTGGCTTCAGTTATTGCCATAGAAAACATTGTCTATGTTACGTAATACCAATAACGAAATATAGTTTTAATTAAAAGAGATAATTACTTCTTAAACTACTTTTCACCTGAGGAATGGTTAAATGAAACCATGAATACTAAGTAGTATGAGACAATTATACTAACCATGTAAGCCATTTTGTGACGGTAATGGTTAGTTGTGGACTTATTTAGTTTTATTTAATTTTCTTTTATTGAAAAAAAAAAAAAACTTCACTTAATGTAATGGTCTACAGAGAGACTATATCTGCCCCAATATGGAGTTAACTCGAGGCTTTATGTATTGTAAATAAATAATGTAATTTTATTTAATTAGGATGTGAATAGTGATATGTTTTAGTATTTGAACACTTTTACTTTTTTAAAGAATTAAAAAAGTATACTATACTAGCTGAACCCGGCGGACGTTGTCTCGCCTTTCATTTTTCATTGACATACCAAAATAAAGCAATAAAAAGAATTATACAAAAAAAACCATTATTTATTAAATGAGTGCAAGAGGGTAAACAATATTTGTGGTCTTCTTATTTGGTGTATAAATGTAAAGGTTTTTTGGTGAGCCTACTCTCGAGCAAGCGACGTAGAGCTGTCCATGTGAAAAACATGGATTACTTAAATTTATTGCGGCAACGCGCAATGACTGTCCTTGAGATTTATTAATAGTTATTGCGAAAGCAAGTCGCATAGGAAATTGGTGCCGTTTAAAATTGAATGGCAAATCAGTTGAAAACATCGGAATCCTTGGTATCAGCACATCTTCTCCTTTGCATTTTCCGTTCAATATTTTTGCTTCAATCAAATTGGGCATTAGTTTTTTTACAGTAAGTCTAGTTCCGTTGCACAGTTTTGGGAAGTTCAAATTTCGAAGAAGCAATATTGGTGAACCGACTTTCAAATTCAATGTATGCGGTGGCATTCCAGGAGGCTCTAACGAATTTAGAAATTCTGTTGGATAGTTTATTGATTGTTCCTCTTCGACAATTGTGTCAATTGACTTGTATTCCGTCGCAACACCGGGAATTTTTGATTGTATCTTTATATTGATACGATTCACATCATCATTTTTTGGAGCTAAGATTGCTCTCTCACAAAGCTAATTGTGATCTCTTAAATTAATAGCAATGTCCGGGAAAATGTTTTTCTCTAGATCCTCGAGTGATGATTGCATCTGGCAAAAGTTTGTTGGGAAATCTATTTCTTTTGTTAGGGAATCAAGTGGAAGTTTCCCGTCTCCCATATCCAAAAGTTGCTTAGCAAAGTGCTCTGCGGAATTATCCTGTAGTAAATGCACCCGCATATTAGTTGACAGTGTTAATTTTTTCACATGTCTCCATAAGGAGGAATTCTTAAGGATGCGTTCAGCTCATCTGCTGGCGTTGACCTTGGTATAACTGGCAAAGTCTGGTGGAAATCACCGGCAAGCAGTATTAATGTTCCACCCATTAGCCTTTTATGGTTTCTAAAATCTTTAAGAGTGTGGTCAAGTGCCTCTAGCACTTTTTTATGGGCCATGGTGCACTCATCCCATATAATAAGCTGGCATGTTTGGAGCAAAGTTGCCATTCCAGATGTTTTGCTGATATTGCATTAATAATTTGCTGTTTGATTTAAATTCAATGGTAATTTAAAAGCCGAGTGCGCCGTCCGTCCTCCATCAAGCAAAGTGGCTGCGATTCCAGATGAAGCCACAGCCTGAGCAATATTTTTGTTCACCCTAATTTTTGCCAGTAATAAATTCAACAAAAACGTTTTTCCTGTGCCACCTGGAGTGTCAATGAAAAGAAGGCCACCATTCCCCCCTCGAACATATTGCATGACTGTGTCGTATGTGAGCTTTTGATCGTCAGTTAGTATTTTTTCTTGGGTTTCAACGTACACTTTTAGTTCAGTTATGTTGTACTGTGTTTCCTGTAACAACTCTTTATCAGGAACGCCATTTCTGTTTCTTTCCGGTGAACACAGCCCGATTTCATTGAGCATTTTGTTGTTTATGGAAATACATACATCCTCAAGTGAAATAAGCGCTTCATTGAAAACATCTTCTGAATACTGCACTTCTAAGCCAGGATTAATTCTGCGTAATCGGAGGAGAATGTCCTCACTCATACTATCTTTATGCTTTTCCCAAAGATGCTGTGGACTTGAAGGAGCGCAAGCTGTTAAGATTATGGCAAAGAGAGTCCGTATCTGCTGGGCATTACGTGTTTCAGATGCCTCAGCAAGTGTGTTGTCCCAATGGGAATCATTTTCTAGCAAACCAAGATTGGAACACGCTTCTCTAAATGTCTGACAAACTTGTCCTTCAACCGTTTTCAGGTCTTGAAAGGAAGTTGGCTCTTTTACTACATGGAGCAACATTCGTAGGTAGTAGCACTCACTGTTACTTGGATGCACTGTGTAAACTCGTCCCAAAGTGTCAGTTGAAAATATGCCATCCACTGCATGATAACGGACACCTCGTTTTCTTTTGTGAAACATTTTAGTACTGGTATTCCATGTATAGTAGTGTGAAACCTCAGGATACAGTAAGGTTTTCGCAAAGGTGTCAGCTTCACACAGCTTGAAAAATGTGGTCAAAGTAGTGTTTTGTGGTTCTAAAGCTCTCTGGGCAGCATTCTCTTCCGTGAAATACACTCGTTGGCCGTTTTCCAAATGTACGCTGAGATGCATGACGGCAGGAAAGTGCTCATGGATGTCGAAACCAAGAATTCTCCACACAGCTTCATTACTGCTAATATTGAATTTGTTAGCATCTATTTGAAATTGTTCAATTTCATCTACGGGGGCATTAGGATTTTCAAGTCCAAAAACTGCCATGTCACTTCCTTTATTGACATATTTGCATATGTACTTGATCGATTTAACCGAATTGCAGTATTGTACGTTGATGTGAGCATTGAAAGATTTTAAAAGCATGGGAGAGTATGGCACTATCCACCTATTATCAATTTCGAAGTCTATGCCATTAACACTAATGGTTGCTGTGTACCCACCATCTTCTGGACATCTCCGTCTGTATTGCGGATAACCATCTCCACCGTTCTACGTCTCTCTTATCATAGCATGTGGATAATTCTTCGTACATTTTCCATCTTTCATGCACGGTGAATTTGGGTTATGAACCCCACATGGTCCATGGATCATATTTTTCTTCACAATCGCAAATAACTCTGGATCTTCCACTGGATGAGGAAGTTCGGCACTTATTGTGTCATCAATCTGTGTTGGGGCAATCTTATCAACTAACCATATCAAAATATGTGCTTGAGGCAGGCCTCTTTTCTGCCACTCTATGGAGTACATCCAGCATCGAGTCTGACCATATATATGGTTTTTGGTGAATATGTCCATGAAACGAATCAACTTTTGCTTGAAGACCCTTGCCGTTATGTCGTGCCGATGACATGGTTGCTGGCCATGCATGAGTAATTCGGTTATATCAATCCAGGACGGATTACATGCAAATGTGATAAAAAGATCAGGGCGTCCATACTTCCGAACATACGTTAAAGCATCTTGTGCATACTCATGCATATGCCTTGGACTTCCAGTGTAAGATGCTGGCAGAATAACTTTCTGCCCAACATCTGCAGCTGCTCTGTCATTGGCAACTGCATCCCTCAGATGTATATACTGTTCGACTCGCAGCTTTGACTGGTTAAAACGAATGTAGTTCAGTCGTTCGCTTTCAACTTTGGCGTACATATCAACAATAAATTGTTGGAAGAGCTGTCGACACTGCAAAAGGTGGGTTGTCTGCTGATCTCTAATCATGATACGATGCTCATAAAAATCTTTGCAACTAACCTTTTTTGAAGTCGCATTTCCTGTTCCAGGATTTATTTGATAAAGTTCGAGGTGATATCCATCTTCTCCTCGTGGAAACATGATGGGATATTGAAGAGCATCATAAGATCGGTGTGTTTCAGAAACTCGATGTTTGGTTCCATCTCGCTTGCTGATAACAATATCTCGTCGAGTAATTTCTGTTCCAACAACCACAGCTGCTACCTCAGGGGCCATTTGAGCATTAAATCTTCTTGTATGTTCATTTGTTGGTGTTTTGTCTGCCCTGATAATAACCTTGGTCTGTACTTGGGTTTTCAAATGCAGATTTAATATCTCGGACCAACCGGTTATGCTCATGAAGTAAAGCACGTATTTCAGCGACTATTTCCCTGTTCAGGGCTAAACTAAAGGCGCATCAGCGATCAAGTTCTTCCTCTATATTGTCAATGATATAAATTTGCAAAAACACCGGATCTTTTTCATGTACTGGAAGAAGAGAACTTATTTGATGGTATACTTGTCCTTGCACTTTGAATGTCGGCGTGAAATTACCGTATCGCACTATATTTGATGCCCCAAACGATGTCATTTGAAATCAAGAATTATATTTCCGAATATGTTGCAGAAAGTGTTTGGACTCTCGAGAAGATCTAGCCAGATAAGAAAATAGTTTTTCTGGTGGTTCATCCAATGGTGGCAAATTTACTGTACCATTCGAGCAGCAAATTCCGGATGATTATTTTTTAAAACCTTAAAGCGTGACAGTATGGGCATAAAGTAGACATCGGACCAATAGCAATATCGCTATGCATGTTATTATAATGAACGGTGTTGTCATGATTGAACGCAGCTTTATTGAGATTAACTCGTGTTCTTGTTTGATTCTGACGTATACGTTCAGTGGCACGTCGAGCATCTCGTTCTGCGGGTGTTTCGGCATCTCTTGAAATCGAAGCTCGTTCTCGCAGGTCTCTTCAAGTCGTGCTTCCCGTTCTGCGGGTGTTTCAGCATCTCTTGAAATCGAAGCTCGTTCTCGCAGGTCTTCAAGTCGTGCTTCCCGTTCTGTGGGCGTTTCGGCATCTCTTGATGTTGAAGCTCGTTCTCGCAGGTCTTCAAGTCGTGCTTCCCGCTCTGCAGGGGTTTCAGCAGCTCTTGAAGACGATGCCCTTATTCGGGCAGCTTCCAAGCGTGCTTCTGTCTCTCTAGATGTTTCAGCAGCTCTAATAGCTGAAAGAGTTCGAGCATTTTTGCTTCTTCTACCAATATTAGATTTTTTAGGAGGCATGTCATAAAAAGTAAACTGCAAAACAAATAATTATTTATTTTTTATTTTCACGTTTCACCACATGTTTTAATTATCGAGGAAAAAAGGTTAACACCAAATACAGATCACCTGATCAAGTAAAAGTTGTGTGTGCTACACTATCAAGGTGAAATGACAATAAATCAAACCATGTACAGTACTGTTGTTGTGAGAACTTCAATCTGCTTATGGCATGTGAAACTACATTAAACCACACAGTCATATGTTTTTTGTAAACAATTCAGATTCTCCATTTGAATAACATGGGATCTTTAGGAGCCCGTGGGGTGGGACCCTATGGACGAATCTGCATTAAACTTCACAGAAAACATCTCGGAAGTATACAAGACAACATCCTAAAGTTTCATGGCGATCGGTTGGATAGTTTGGCAGCGCATAAACTTCAAACATATATATATATATATATATATATATATATATATATATATATATATATATATATATATATATAAACATCCTCTTTTATAAATATAGATTAAAATTCCTTTTTTTTTGTAATAAAGTAAATGTAATAAAGTAAATTAGTGATTTGTATCTGTTAACAATGAAATAAAAACACGAAAGATATTCAGAGGAACACATTGACAGTTCATTTTTTTGAATACACGAAATTGTATCTGAAAGGTCGTGGTGTGACTTGGTTGAACGTACTTCTCAGTATACTAACAGAAACCTGTATAGTTTCGGCTTTACTTTCTGAAACAATTTTCAAAAATTTAACAAAAGTAATGAACACCAAAAAATACATAGCGTCAACAATTGATTTACCGTTAACAATTAAAAAAAGGGTTTTAAATGTAATATACTTTTTTTATGGAAAAACAATATTACACCTTTGTATAGAGTTACGAAGAATAAATACTTATTCATAAAATGTATAATATAAAAAGCTTACAAAAATAGTTATGGGAATATAAAAGTACAATAAAATATGAGAGTCTTGTGAGACGTTCTAGAACCAGAAATTAAAGATCCATATTTTATTTAGCTATTACAAAATGCAACAGTTTTTATTCCAAGCAACCATTTCTCATAGGCCTACAAAATATAACTTGAACGATTAGTTTTGTCACAGAGTACAGTATTTAGATATGTAGTTATCAATAACTAACAAAATATAGATGAAGTCATTATGTACTGTTTCCCAGCCAGAGTTGTATAGCTGGGACATTTCTGACACACAAAACTATTCTTGATGTAGTTATACAATTGATGAAGTAATGTGGGAAGCTACAAGATAAGATTAATTACATTTAGACAGCACAAGTGAAAATTCAAATATTGGAATTATCATTGGATAAAAATGTGTTATAGACAAGCCGTGGAAACATTAGCGCATTTTGAAATATTGCCCTTTTGTACTCGTGTTAATAATATCGTTAACGGCAATTCTTTAAGCTCCTGTTAATGAAGGCAACGTTGATATTACATGAATTCTTATAAACATTGACAATTTTATTACACATACTTTTCCTTTGGTTAAAATTTTCTCTAATGATACTGTATGAAGTTATTAAATAGTTAGATAATTTTAGCTATTTTATAATTCAATAATCGTATACATTTTAAAATTAAAAATTGATAAGAATACAAATTATTTGAAATAATTTAACGACCAAAAACAAAAAATCAAATAATTGTTATTTTAACATATTTTAAGTTTGTTAGGTGTTAATTGATTATCAGTATTATTTGTCTAAGTAAATCAATTACTAATGCGCTCATTTGATTTGAAACAATCCCCTTCATGAAAATTTATACGACACTAAAGTGCTCACTAAAACACAAAAACGAATATTATCCTCTCATTGACGTCATTTTAGACTTAAAAGATTATTAATACGTTTTTAAAATAAAAACTGACAACTAAGTTTTCAAGAAAGATTAATACTACAAGATTGTTATTATCATATCTTGATGATAATCTTAATTTACCGATTGATTTTAACTATTGTTAAGTACGACAGTGAAAAAATACAATCTATATGTCATAAAAAATGTAACATATCAAAAACTATAAAAAAAATTATGTGATTTTAAAGTGATATCATATCAATATATATAAGAGTGTTGGGATTTAATCAGAGACTGTTAAAATTTAAGGTACAATCTTTGGTTTAGGACATTCGTCTTTGATGTTCACGACACTATGCGTTAACCGTCTACGTTTATTTCATACCGGAGCCTGTGCGTATAGCCTTTGTTCTGGTATATGCACACAGCGTCTGTACGTTAACTCTGTGTTTGTTACCGATGAGCACTAACACAAACCAGTAACTCGACAAATCGCATAAATTACGAGCATTATTAATGAAGACAATTGAAAATACCATCCGACCATCTGCACTTTGAGTTTATAAAAATACTGTATAGCCAAATTATGAAATATAATTTAATTCATTGATTTTGTCTTGAATATTACCAATTATCGTTGGTTATTGTTTCTTAAAATTTTGTATTTACTTCTAAGAAATATGTTATTTTATAAATATGACAGAGCCTAATAATTTAAAAGTGAAATTAAATAATCATATTGAATAACAAATATAATCAATGACACCACCAAGTGAAAATTTTGAAATTATTTGGAATATCATATTCAATCTGGCATAAAAATGTGTTACTCATGACAATCTGTGGAAAAACATTAGGCTGCATTTTAGTAAATATTGCCTTATTTTATCTCTGTGTTATATTATTTAACGGCAATTCTTGTAAAGCATCCTGTAAGTAACGGCAACCGTGTGATATGTAGCATGAATTCTTAATAAACATTGAACAATTTATTTACTACTAATAATTTCTTTGGTTAAAATTTTTTTATAATGATGACTGTTTGAAGTTATTAAATTAATTAGATAATTTTAGCTCATTTTTAATAAAATCAATAAATCTGTATAACAGTTTAAAATTAAAAATATTGATATTAAGAAAACAAAATTAATTTGAAATAATTTAACGACCAAAAATAAAATAAATCATAATAAACATTGTTATTTTTAAACATATTTTAAGTTTGTTAGGTGTTTAATTGATTTAGTCAGTATTTATTTGTCTAAGTAAGTAATCAATTAACTAATGCCGCTCATTTGAGTTGAGAAGCAAGTCCGCCTTCAGTGAACAGTTTATAACGACCACTTAAAGTTGGCTCCACTTAAAACACAAATAGACGGAATCATTTAGTCCCTCCTCATTGAACAGTCATTTTTGAGGAGCCGTGTAAAAAGATTATTAATACTTTTTTTTAAAATAAAAACTGACAACTAAGTATTCAAGACAAAGACTTTAATATCTACAAAGATTGTTAATGGTATCATACAATTCTTGATGATAATTTCTTAGATTTACCTGATTGAGTTTTAACTATTTTATAGTACACAGTGAAAAAAGTACCATATTCTATATTGTACGATAAAAAATATGTAACATATCATATAACTATGAAATAAAAACTTATGTGTTTTAGAAGTGGAATTTCATTCAAAATATATAAGAATGTTGGGATTTAAAATCAGAGATTGTTTAAGAGATTTGAAGGTTACAATCTTGGTGGTTAGGACATTCGTCTTTGATACTTCACGGACACTGTGCCGTGTGAAGCCGTCTGAACGTTGTATCTTGCATTACCGGGGGAGGCCTGTGCGTTATAGCCTTTGTTCATGGTATTATCACACGAGGCGGTCTGTACGTTATACTCTGTGTTCGTGGTATTACCGGATGAGGCCGTCTATGTGTTATAGCTTGTATTCGCGGTATTACCTGATGAGGCATTCTGTGCGTTATAGCTTGTATTCGTGGTATTCCCGGGTGAGGCCGTCTTTGTTTTATTGCTTGTGTTCGTGGTATTCCCGGGTGAGGCCGTCTGTGCGTTATTGCTTGTGTTCGTGATGGTACCCTAATTTCTGGAAACGTCTCTGTTTGTGTTTTGTGGATGTGGAGTTAGTTAGGAAAGGTGTTTCTTTTTCATTGATTTTAATTTTAAGCAAAATTTAACCACCCAACAAAACATAATTACTGTTCAAAAGTGAGCACATGTCCTTTTGCTGCACTTTTTTTGTTGCATATGCAAAATGAGCATAGGTTCTGCTCATGATGTGCCTTGTTATTCAGGTATTTATCTTGACAATGTACAGAATTCCTTGGACTTCGAGTATTTCCATTTAAAATTAAAGCATGGGATCTGATTTTGCTTGCTAACATATAATCCTGTTCAATTTATTTTTCATCTTGAATATACATCTACATCCTCACTGTTCGATAATATTTTCGCAGAAGAAGAAGCAATTAATTTAGAAGTAAATTTATTAAAAAAAAACGTTATCAATTTCTTTAGAATAATGAACACTTATTTCTTTTAGTTTGACTCTAATTTAGTTTGTTGGAATTTTGATTTGTAAGAAATTATTTAATACATTTAAACAGAACATAGTCCTAAACGTACAGATGTTGTCATTTTGGAGTAATGCAAAGTTCGGGTGAAACTATTACAAAAATACTATAGACTATCTCCATATGACTTAGCACGTGGTGTTATAGACGGTGGTAAAACAAAACAAATTAAATAAAAATAATAAAAAAACAGAGGTTACATCAAAGCAGTACCGTACAAATAAATAGATTGTAGTGTATGGCTTATAGGTGTGTATTGTTAAAATAGTCATTATGAAGATATTTTTTATAGGAGTAGATAAGAGGCGTATTTTGTAATACGAAGACGTTCCTGAATTTTAACTAAGTTTTCTCTTAGATTTAAACTCTATATATTGTTGTCATTATTTGTATTTATACTGATTTAATTAAACATTAACTTATGTATTTAATAATTATAGTCGTTAAGTGGTGATTATTTAAAATGGTAATAACCAATTTTCCAAATTGCATTTATGGATGACAGTTGGCGATTAAGGTATCTTGAAATAGATCACCATTGAGATATTGTTTTATCTTCATTTCCAATATTCTTTATTTTATTATAACAATCAAATAATGTTTCATTTAGTTTAAGTCTAACATGTTTTAATACAACTTATTACGGGTAATATATATCTTTTAATTTAATATTTACAGGATTTTAGGTTATATAACTTATTAATAACCAGAAAAAGATATTTCGTACCTCAAGTTTGCTTTGTTACGGACAAAAATCTTAATTCCCACCGATACATGAAATATTAACATTAAGGTTTTAACACATTAGTGTTATTATAGTTTTTAAATAAATTAGTATGGTATGGTAGTGTTATCACTGACATATTGTAATGTTCGAATTCTCAAAAAGTCTCTTAGCTTAAAAAATTAAGTTAAAACTTTAATTACTGTTACTATGTGAATATTAGTAAGTTAATTATTGAAATCGGCTTAGATCCTAAAATTGTTATACTATGTATACTATTCTAAACTATCCTAATTTTATTACCTTTATTACACATAAATAACTTTGCTTAATAAGTACATATTTTGAAAACTCAATTAAAAGTTGGGTAGATCTGTTATGACATTGAACTAATTAACTTAGCTTAGTTAACTATGTAAGTCCCACTTTACAATGTTAAAACTTGAAACAATCGTTGATACGTTAACTTAAGCTTTTCACTATTCTTAATATCATTATATTTATGTAATTTCATGGAATATATGAAAATAATATTAATCAAAAGATATTAACGATAAAATACTAATGAATGCACGTATACAGTAGATTCACAAAAAATGATAAAAATCAGAAAATTATTCATCACTTGAAATGTTGTATTGACATCTATATATAAAAGAAGTGAAAAGTTAAAAATCAATGCAGAGCCATAATCACAATAGTTAAGTTAGAGATTTTGATATTTTGACAGTACCTTAATTTTAGGGTCTAGGTCTGTGCTAAAAAATGATTTTGTAAATTTTAATGTTAAGTTGCAAAAATCATGATTTTTTTGGAAAAGGTTTACACCTCCCCATAAGAAATACATTGAGAACCATCAAAAAATCAACGTACTGCGTAAACCGTATAAGATAGCTACTTGAAATTTTTCTGTACCTTCGTTTTATGGTCGTGGTGCGTGCTAGGAAACGATTTTAAAAAATTCCCTTTTCGAGGAGTAGAAACAGCCCCCAAACATTAAATTTTTCCCATAAGAATAACATTGGCATTAATTTAATAATTTATTTAAAACAGCTGACACACAAAAACATAAACAGGACACACATTTGTGATATAAGTGAAGAATTACTCTATTATTAGTGGTCATAAATAATTATTTCTGAAGTTTTTATAGTTGAAGTTAACGTGTACATATTAATTTGCTGGAAGAGAGATTTCATAATTTTCATTTTTTATATGACTCAGATTCTCTTTTCTTGCCTTTTTTCAAGACATAGCTGAAGCTGTGAATGAAGTCGTAGATGGTGAGGATGTTCCTCACCGTGTAATCTTGGTGATGGTGCATGCCTATTTTATTCCCTGTCTTATATTGTACACGGTCTAGTGTCTCGAGCGTCTGAGGTACGGGTAGATATCGTAAATCACGTGTATAACAACTGGCAGAGGTTCAAACAGTTCACTATAAACCGGGTAAGCCAACAATACTCCAATAAGTTATAACAGATATCCGAAAAGTCCAAATGTCAGATTTGCAATATTTCTAGGAGGTCAAGGCAGCGGGAGACATTTCCCTCTTCGAGTTTGGAATATATTGTGATGGCAAACTTCTGGCCATCGAAACAGGGGAAACAATTTGATGGCCATTTCGACGTCTTAATTTCTGTGACATCTACATCTACTTTCTGTGACACCTATGAGAACATCTCAACCCAGAAGCTTCTCTGATTCTATGGACTGTTAACCATCCTGTTTATTATACACCTATTATACAATTCCTAAAGCTTCTCTGTCAAGCTCTGTTATTATGACTGATTTTGATGTGTCTTGTTACAATAAATTACCTCTTATAAAAAAATATGAGAGTTCATCTTAGTGTTGATGTAACTGCCGGAAATTGTTCTGATCTACTTTTGAGAATAGGTGATGGCAAATATTCCGAATCTGGAGGAAAGATTAATTTGGCCTCAGAACTAGGAAATGTGGTAATTACTCTAAAGGAATTAATGGACAGAATATATACAAAATTAAGCATAAATCAACTGAGTGGCTTTGTGGAAAAGCAATATTGACTCCAAAAAATGAGACAGCTGTAGAAATTAATAATATTTTACTCAACTCTTTTCAAGAAATAAAAGTTGAATACCTATAGAAAGATTCAATTGAACAAGTAGATGATGCTGTACAATTTCCATCTGAATTCATACATACATAGACCCACATGAATTTCCTCCACATAGACTCACTTTAAAAATTGAAACATCATGCTTCTCAGAAACCTTTTTCCACCAAAATTATGCGTTGGTACACGTTTACGAGTAACTTCTCTCCACAAAAATGTTACTAAGCAACTATTATTACTAGCAGTACTAGGGGATAATTTGAATTTTTTATTCCTAGAATCCAATTAATTCCTACATTCTATCCATTCCAATTCAAAAGAGTACAGTTCCCTATTAATTTGTGTTTTGCAATGATTGTTAATAAGTTTTCAAGGATAGTCCTTAACATTTGCAGGCATAAATTTGAGAGAAGTGAGCTATTCCCACGGACGATTTTAAGTAGACTGCTCTAGAATAAGCAGTCCATCGAGTTTAGTTATTTTAACACCAAAAGAAAAGACAAATAACGTAGTTGTTGTTGAACTTAAGCAGTTTTTCAGTTATGCTTAAAATTCTCAAATGTGCATGCATAATATGATAGTAAATTGTTGTATTACAAATTTACAACTTGTAATAAAAAGTATTAATAACATATAATATTAGTTTAATTTATATGTTTTTTAAAAACAATATGAACATTTTAATTTTGACGTTGTTTTTCTGAATCACTTCTGATTAATGAATTAAACTCGTAAGTGAATTACTTTCAATCTGCCAGTGGTCCTGTAAATGCTCTTGGATTACGCGTTTCGGCTTTTATGCCATCATCAGATCCTCAATTAAATATATTTCACGTTTAGTAGTGTTTCTTTTTTTTAATGGACAACACCATCAAGATTACATTAAAAATTTTTTCAAGTTTATTAAGGATCTAATGACGGCATAAAAGCCGAAACGCGTAATCCAAGAGCATTTACAGGATCACTGGCAGATTGAAGGTAATTCACCTATGCCTTCTTGCATGACAAATCTGGGACTAACTTCGACGCTATTGACGTCACCTACTTGTGGTGATCCTTTAGTTCACTCTCTCAGACCAGGGGTAAGTCAGAAACACTCCAACTCTCATTCGTCCTAATAAAAAAAATATTAGGTGGTCCTCACAATTAATTAATTTAATTCATCTCCCCACCGTACAGGCAGATGTGTTTAATCCTTTGATGCGTGCCCAAAATACCTTTGTGTTTTTGTGAACAGCATTTTCTACGTTCTTGATATACAATTGATAGTAGAGGGTAGGATGTTCTTTACATTGCCACATTTTGAATGTGAATAGGAGCAAAATTAATTTTTACAGTAGTACTGATTTTACAGAGGTAAAAATGTGTTTTTAAACCCTAAACTTTTGTAAAATGCTACTCACCCATACAAGCATGGGATGGTGACCATTACCACTCGGCTCTCGTCCATACACGCGTATTACAATAGTATTGACATTTATAGTTACTTTCTATGTTAGGTGAAGAACATATACAGTAGTGAGCCATTAGAGAAAATGTTCTAGCCAGCAGCTCACAACATTGTTTGACTACGGCAGGGGGATACAGATATCATCAGCTCCTTTAACTATCAAGATTCCTCGAGACGGATCTAATTTTGAGGTCTTGCACTGAATCGCGAGATCCCATAAGGACAGTCTAAACGTGTCAATATCGTTACAGAAAAAAATACTAACTGACATTAGCGAACTCTTTGATAAGTTCCAAGAACTTGTCTTTTTTGATGAGCTCTCACTTGGACTTCAGAGTCTGGAGTGTAGACTTCTTGTCTCGGATCTCTCCTTTCTGCACCGGCTTATAAACAGTCGAATTTACTGCCCTGGTCTACTGGGAAGAATTCAATTCCATGTATCAACAAGAACAAGACAGGAGCGCTTGTTTGAGCCTAGTCAGTAGTCACGCTCAGTGACGGATTTAGACCATTTGCGGCCCTAAGCACATTTTATTTTGGCCCCTCCACTAGTGATGAAATAATATTCAGATGTTAGTATCTTTAGTTTGGTAAATAAAACTCGTATTATAGACTAGTATCTAGTTTAATTTTTTAAAAGTGTTTTCTAATCTAATCCATTTTTTACACTTTAAGCTTTCGTTTATAATATAATATAAACGAAATCTTATACTATATGATAGAAAAAGTTGGAAGTAGACTGATAGGTCGATGATTCTCTGGAAGGGTAGGATTCGTCCCTGGCTTGGGAATCAAGATTATCTTAGCCAGTTTCCATTGAGATGGAAAATAGCGAAGGGAGATACATGAATTAAAAATTGATGTAATCCATTGAATTGTCCAATCAGGCAGGTTCTTGAGTGTTGGGGAGCCAAGAGAGTCGACACCTGGAGCTTTCTTCGGCTTTAATTTGGTAAGAGCAGACGATACCTCTTTTTGCTTGAAAAACAAGGGTTCCTCTTCTTCCAGGTCTTCCTCTAGGGTATCCAAGAAGCCACGAACAATATCAGAGTGATGTTCATCAATGACGTCATAATGTGGAGAAAATTGCAGTTCCATGGTGTCAGCAAAGATTCGTAATTTGTCATGGTCTAAGAAGAACCGGTCCTGACCAATTTGAAGAGGGTACTTGACAGACTTGTCCTTCCGCAAGGCCTTCGTAAGCTTCAATAAGGAACCATCAGCAGCCTCAAGAGTGCTGAGGAGATCCTTCTATTTGCCTTCACTGTATTTCTGAAGCAGAGACTTAACCCTCAAGGCTTGATGATTGAAGGCTGTCTTGTCAGCAGGATATCTTGTCTTCTGCCAGATTCGCCTGAGCACTCTACGGAGTTTAACTTCACCCGTAAGCTAAGTAGGGAGAGAACTGTGGACGTCAGCTTGTGGATGGTGGTCTGTTGTTGAAGCAAGAAGTGCTTCTCTAAGATGGAGGTAGAGGCAATCAACCTGTTCATCAAGTTAGTCTGGAGTAGTAGCCACAGAGCAAAGAATATCTAGAGCGGACATTCAGTGGTGTGGCGTTGAAGCCAAGCACCCCACAAGATGGCGTCTCCCCCTCCACTTCTCGACCCAGTACTCCCACGGCCCGAGCGTCATTCGCATTCACTCTTTGATTTCCACGTGTTTCTGTATCACGGCAAGCATTATGTAATGTTATTACTGTTTACTTTGATTCCAAAATGCCACACTGTGTTTGTTTTGGTTGTAGCAATAGCACCAAAAAGAAAAAGAAAGGTTTAACATTTCACAGGTAAGCCATATTTTATTCCTTGTTTAGAGTTTGTTTAGAAATTATGAATTTTATAACCTATTTAAATTTCCATTTCATTTATGTTCAATGGATTTTACTAAAATTAAAAATAACTGTAGTACTTCGTCTAAGCATTTAAGTAATCTAATTTGAGCAATTTTGACACTCTATCAGGATTGTAACCCCAGTTCAGCAGGACAATTATGAGCCCTCCGTCTGAATATGTTTTCCTAATATCCGGTTTGGTATGATTTTTATTATCAGTCAAGGTTTGACGAAATCGGAAATTTTTCCGCTGAGATTTATACATGATTAATTTAATTTTTAAAAACTTACATGTTGCCTGATAGTGCGGAAAAGATGTGATGAAGTTGTAAACTTATTTCTATAAGGATTTTCGCTGTCACGTCCCTTTTTCATCCGACCTTCTCAACCGATTTTTACGAATGAGGTGTTATTTAAAGCTTATGATCTAGCGTATAAGCAAAAGGCAATTAAAAAGGATATTTTGTTTAGGGCTTTGGGCCAATAGCTTTTGATTTATTTCTAGACACTTTAGATTTATTGTAAAACTCAAAAATACCGCTTTAATGTTAGAAATATTGACATTTAAAAATCGTTACTTTATTTAAAAGGGAGAATATTGTGATATATGATTTAAAGGAACCCGGCCTTAGTTTGAGAATACCATACAGCATTTGGTCATGGATTTTGTACCAATTTGAAGCTTTTGCATTTCTATGACTTGTTTGACATAAACTTATTATTTTAGGTTTCCAAAGGAACCTGTTCTACGCAAAAAATGGACAGTTGCAGTAAGACTTAAAAATTGGCAGCCTTCAGATGAATCCCGTGTATGTTCTGACCACTTCACTGAAGCAGACTTCGACAGAACATCATTGTGTTACGTCAGGCTGAGGGAAGGTGTTGTGCCGAGTGTGTTTCCAAGTATTCCTAAGGTAACTACTACCCATAGGCTTCCAGCAAAAAGACTCTTCAATGAGACAGTAACAAAGGAAATTACCAAGGAAACTGAGCAATGCTCAAGCCTTAGTACCGATGAAACTCAGCAATGCATAAGCATTAGTGATTCTGAATGCTTCAGACAACCGCCTAGAAAAAGGTTGAAAAAATCTCTTTCTAATAAATTAATGATTCACCAAGAAAGCAGGCCTTAAAAAAAGAATTGAGTTTAACTAAAGATAAACTTTTTCAGGCAAGAAAGAAAGTTAAAACCTTAAGACAGTCTAAAAGAAGGTTAAAGAAAAAAATTGTTAACATTGAAAACATTTGTAAAGATCTAAAAGAAAAACTTAACTTTCAAGAAGAAGATTGTACATTACTCAATTCAATATATCAAAATTCTGACTGTTTAATTAAACGTTCCATAGAAAAGACAAAAAATCCAAAGTTGAAAAAATGTTACGAAGAACGCTTGAGAGCATTTGCTGTGATACTTCATTTTTTGTCGCCAAAGGCGTATACCTATGTTCACAAAACATTTAATACTGCTTTGCCTCATACCCGAACCTTGCGAAGATGGTATAGTAGTGTACAGTGCGAACCAGGGTTCTCCACTGAGGTATTAAGAGCTTTAACAGAATACGCTGCCAAGAGTAAGCACCCTTCAATATGCGCATTACAAATAGATTGTATGGCCATCCGGAAGCACTTAGAATGGGATGTGAAGAAATGTCATGGCCCTGTCAATGTTGGAGTACCAGTTTCAGATGATTCGTCAACTTTAGCATCAGAGGTACTCGTTTTCCACCTGTTTTTTTTAATTCTGCGTGGAAAATACCTCTGGGATATTTTTTCGTGTCTAGCACAACAAGTGAACAGCTTTGTGGCTTGGTTACTCAAGGTTTGTCACTCGTACATGAAGCTGGGGTGACTGTTGTGTCACTGACCTGTGATGGAACATCTTGCAACTTAGCAATGGCAAATAAACTGGGTTGCTCCATATCGACCAAAAATCTTAAAACCTTTTTTCCTCACCCTTGTACGGGAAATCCAGTGTTTTTATTTTTAGATCCTCCACACATGCTAAAACTGGTACGTAATACACTAGGAGATTATGGGATCCTAGTGCAAGGAAAGCAAAGAATAGAGTGGAAGTATATTACGTTATTGCATGAAGTGCAAAACGAACAGGAATTGCATTTAGGCAACAAACTCACTAAAGATCATGTACAATATTGGAGGCGAAAATGAAAGTTAAGTTGGCTGCACAGGTTTTCAGTAACTCTGTTGCCGATTCACTAAAGTATTTGCTAGAAAATAATGTAAAAGGATTTGAAGATTGTAAGGCGACGATTGATTTCTTAAGAACATTTAATGATTTGTTTGATGTATTGAACAGTCAGAGTATAAGAAGTTTTGGTAAAAAAAGGCACTGTGTGCTTCAAACATAGTTCAACAATCAAAATGTTTAAATGAGACGTATGATTACATTTGTAGCTTAAAGACTTCTAATGGTGAGGACATTCTACAGAGCAAAAGAAAAACTGGCTTCCTTGGGTTTTTAACTTGCATCAAAAGTTCTTTGGGTCTATATGAAGAGCTAGTTGGTAAGCCAGATCCACCATTAAAATACTTACCTCTATACAAAGTTAGCCAGGATCACCTTGAAAGGTTATTTGGGTACATACGTTCCCGAGGAGGTTCCAATAATAATCCTACCTGTAGGCAATTCACTGGAACTTTTAAAAGGCTCTTGCTACATAGTGAGCTACAAGACAGCAACACTGGCAATACTTTCGCTTTGGACAGGTCAGTAATGTTCAAAATCAGGCAAAAAAAGTCCGAACTTGAAGAAATAAATACCTCCGTTCCCCTATGGAGAACAATGTCAGAAGACGAGCAAAGTAAATTTTGTAATTTGGATGAAACAGATAGTAACTTTTTGAACTGCGTTACAAATGACAACATGAGATCTGACATTGCCTCTGATATTGTTGAATACATCGCCGGATACGTATCCAGATCAACAGCTGCTAGTATTATATGCGAACAATGCATATCACTACTTTCGACCGACAAAAGCAAAGAAACCAACTTAATAACGTGTAAAAATAGGGGTGGTCTTATTCAACCTTCAGTAGGAGTAACAACAGTGTGTAGGATGAGTGAGACAGTTCTTCGTACTAAAATAAAAACTGACAATGTATATAAAAAAAATATTTTGGAACAAATGACAGTGGATGTAATAAACAGTTGTGTTGGGAGAAATGTTTTTATTAGTGACCATATGTATGAAACAGATCCAGAACAGTGTCACTATGTACTACTCATACGAGCACTCTGCAAAAAGTATTTCAACATAAGGTTAAATTATAATTTAACCTTATAATTATTACTAATAATTATTAAGTAATAATTATTACTCGAAGAAAGTGAATGAAAAAAACCATTTTAATAGGGTTAGGAATGACTTAACTAAAAAAGTTTTGTTTTTGGGTCAGTGAAGTAATAAAACGTTTAACAATGACTAACGTTTTTCATATATACGTTGTTTGATTCTATTTTTCAACAGCAATTTGTATTCATATAATTTTAATTTTTATGTAAAACACCACTGTAAATAAAATTAATAAAAGATTGCTTTCTTTTAAAATTTTATTTGTTTAGTTATTATTATTCACCTCATAGTAACATCACAAGCCCAAGATACAACATAACTTTTAAGTAATCTTTCTTATATTGATCAGATTAAGTCAAAGGCTAACTTCATGGTTTATGTTATTATATATCAATTTGCATTTTATTGGCAAATAATTCATATTGTAACCATATTTGAGGCCAAACTTTACAACTCTAATAATTTGCAGTGTTTTTTGCTTACAAGCTAAGAAATTGTTACATTTTCAATTTTCAATAAAACATTAAAGAATAATTAAAACAATTTTAGAATAATTACTAATAATTCCATAACATTATTTAATTTATCCATCGACAAAATATTTGAATTACATTAACTAAATTTCTAATAGGTATACAAGAATTGTAGAATTGGAAAAGCTGCTGTTTAGAAACAAAAACACTACACAGCTATGGTCGGGCGCGGCATGGCAGCGGGTTGCGCGAAAGACAGTTTTGTCGCTTTACTATACCTCGATTTCTGGCGAAACAAAACATTTAATAAAAAAAAAAGGTTTTAATAAAATTGAATTTTTTTTATTCATCTACAACTTTCCCGCTGACAAAAAGTCTCTGACCAATAAATGAAAAACTTCCTCGCAATGTACTTTTTTTATGTCAAGACTTCCTCGGATTAAAAAATAATTTCAATTAAACCTAATTTACAAAAAACTTAGTCATTGAAAAATTATAAAAACACTTTTATAAGCTGGAATAACTCTTTCTTTACCTTATATACAAATTTGAACGTATTAGGCCAACGTCTCCTTATTTAAAACGCAGTTTTAGTGAAGCGGTGCGAATTAAAAACGAGAGCGCCCGAGGCCTTAGTTTGGTCACTAGCACCCCACAAGATGGCGGAAAATGTGCTTCACTGACTTACTACTGTTAAGGCTGGGGTGTCCGCTCTAGATATTCTTTGCTCTGTGGTAGTAGCCAGCAAGAGGGGAGGATGATATTCAGCTACGAGTCGAGCCCTGTAGTCTTTCCACTTAACACTGATTCGCTGAGGAGGAGGGATTCGAGCCACCACTAGGTCTTCAATAAGTAATAATACTGGGAGGTGGTCTGAGAATAAGTCATTCACAGTAGTAGGGTATATGACAGCAGGCAAGTTGCAGAAAGCTGCAAGATATATGATGTCAGGTGTATGCCATCTGTTGTAATGGTAGTGGGTGGGTTGATCTGGAACAGCTAGGTCAATGTGAGGTCGTATCTGTAGAAAAACGTGCAACCTGTCTTCACATGGATGTCCTGCAACCCCAGGCAGGATGTTTGGAGTTGAAGTTTCCACCCATTATCGCCGCAATACACGGACAAGGTAGCCTGTCAAGATCGGCTGAGATCAGCCTGCCCAGATGAACGTTGAGGAATGTAACCTCAGTTTCTACTTCTTCCAACTGCAGTAAAACTGTAGTCGCCTCTATAATGGTCGTACGCCGTGGTAAGTGGACGTGGGTGACGTGACGATGAACTAGGAAGGCTTTACCTCCAAAAGTTGCTGCTGATGTTGACCTGGTCGATCAGTCCTATAGACCACATAGTTTGGTACAGACAGGAGATCCGTAATCCTGAGATGTGTTTCCTGAAATAGGACCAAATCTATATCGTATTCACCAAGGAATTGAATAAGTTCAGCTGTTTTGGCGACAAGTCCATCTGCATTCCATAGAAGATGGTGGGTCGTCCTAACTATATCAGTCCTTAAAGATGTCAGCAAGTGCAGCAAGGTAACAGTTGATAACTGATCTAATACTTGCCAAAGAAGGTCACTGACAGAGGGTAGACAGGCAGAGTCCAGCTGTGATACCGGATTAACGGCAGGTGGTTGGGGCAACCGGCGGGGAAGATCAATAGAAGGAGTATGTTTAGTGTTTGGAATAGACTGTACCTGAGGAGTAGACAAACTTTCATCCCGATCAACCCTAGAGTAGTATTCCAAAGGTTTCTTCTCTTGGTGATATACCGTACTCGAGATTTCCTTTGTAGCTATTCTGTGATCCGATTGGTCAGTAAATCCTGTGCTCTGATTGGTCAGTAAATCCTTTGCTCTGATAGGCCATTAAATTATGTTATCTGATTGGTCAGAGAATCCAGTGATCTCATTGGTCAGCTATTCATGTTATCTGATTGGTCAGTAGATCCTATAATCTAATTGGTCAGTCCATGCCATTTTCTGAATGGCCAGTCAGTCCTGTGATCTGATTGCTCTGCTAGTCCTGTAATCTGATTGGTCTGTCAGTCCTGTGATCTGATTAGTCAGTAAATCCTGTGCTATGATTGGTCGGTAAATGCGGTTTTCTGATTGGTCTATAAATGCTGTTTTCCGATTGGTCTGTCAATTCTGTGAAATCATTGGTTAGTAAATCCACTGATCTGATTTGACAGTAAATGCTGTGTTCTGATTGGTCAGTAAATCCTATGCTCTGATAGGCTATTAAATTCTGTCATCTAATTGGTCAGACCATCCTGTGATCTGATTGGTCAGCTAGTTCTGTGCTCCGATTGGCTAGCTGACCACAACCAATCCCAGCACAGATAATTGTTGGGATGCCCACCCATACATGTGCAGTTGTAATGACCCACCCGCCCACTCATACACGTGCAGTGGTAATGTATATACCAGACTACCATGATACTTACGTTATTATACTTATTGTGTATTTATGCTCAGTCAAGAACAAATAGCTTAAGGTTTGGATTTGATACATCCAATATAACGATGTACCCACGCATACACGTAAAGTGGTAGTAACCCACCCGCCCATCCATACACTTACTGTGGTAGTAACCCACCCGCCCACCCATACACGTACTGTGGTAGTAACCCACCCGCCCACCCATACAAGTACTGTGGTAGTAACCCACCCGCCCACCCATTCGCGTACAGTGGTAGTCTGAGCCAATGCCAGCCGTCAATGCCACTGTACGTGTATGGGCGGGTGGGTGGGACAATGCCAATGTACGTGTATGGGCAGGCAGGTGGGTCAATGCCACTGTACGTGTATGGGCGGGCGGGTGGATCAATGCCACTGTACGTGTATGGGCCATTTTGGATCAATTAAAATTAGACTTCTTAAAAATTAGCCAATATGAAACAATGGTTTAAATACAATTCAAATATGCATAATTTAACCATTTACAATAACATAATCAATTATGATGAAAGTTTTTGGTTAAATTAATTGCTTAAAGCAATACAATGTAACTAAATGTGTGTGTGTGTGTGTGTGTGTGTGTGTGTGTGTGTGTGTGTGTGTGTGTGTGTGTGAATTTATCCGTAAGGTACTATTGGATAAATTAAACTGCATCATTTAAAAAGAAAATACAAAATTCTGATATTTAACGAGCAATACACATCTTGTTGACAAAAAATATAAATTTTATCAACAGATTTTTTAAATATCAGTTGCGTTTTACAATATTGCTAAAATATTAACAACATTGATCGTAACTGCACGTGGCACCAGTCAAGTTGACATTTACAAGTAACCTTCGTAGGGATTTAACTAAGCCATTTATTACTGGCAGAGATGTAACACTGCAAAACATTGGAGAGCGACCTTCGAAACATACATTTAGGACATTGGTCAGTACATCCTGTGATGTGATTGGTCAATAAGTTCCGTGGTCTGATTGGGTAGATAGTTCTGCATCTAATTGGTCCGTAAATTCTGTGATATAATTCGTCAGTAAATCCTGTTATCTGATTGGTCTGTAAATGTTGTTTTCATATTGATCAGTCAGTCTTGTCATCTGATTGGTCTGTCAAATCTGTGATCTGATTTGTCTGTAACTCCTGTGCTCTTATTGGTAAATAAATCCCCTGCTCTGATAAATTAAATTATGTTATCTGATTGGTCAGAGAGTCCTGTGATCTAATTGGTCAGAGAGTCCTGTGATCTAATTGGTCAGTTAGTTCTGTTATCTGATTGGTTTAGTAGATCCTGTAATTTGATTGGTTAGTAAATATCGTTTTCAGATTGGTAAGTAAATCCTGTAATCTGATTGGTCAGTAAATACTGTGCTATAAATGTGGTTTTCTAATAGGTCTGCAAATGCTGTTTTCTGATTGGTCTGTCAATTATGTGATATCATTGGTTAGTAAATCCTGTGATCTGATTGATCTGTAAATGCCGTTTTCTGATTGGTCAGTCAGTCTTGGTCATCTGATTGGTCTATCAAATATATGATCTGATTCGTTAGTTAATTCCGTGCTCTGATTGGTTAGTAAATCCCATGCTTTAATAGGCCATAACATTCTATTATCTGATTGGTCAGACAGTACTATGATCTGATTGGTTAGCTAGTCCTATTATCTGATTGGTCAGCCGATCCTGCGATATGATTGGTCAGTAAATCCTGTAATCCGATTGGTCAGTACATCCAGTAATCTGATTGGGCTAATAGTTCTGCGATCTAATTGGTCTGTAAATTCTTTGATCTGATTGGTCAGTAAATCCTATGATTTGATTGGTTATGAAATATTGTTTTCTGATTGGTCAGTAAATTCTGTGATATGATTGGTCAGAATTCCTGTAATCTGATTGGTCAGTCTATGCCATTTTCTGATTGGCCAATTAGTCCTGTGATCTGATTGCTCTGCTATTCCTGAAATCTGATTGTTCGGTCAGTCCTGTGATCTGATTGGTCAATAAATCCTGTGCTATGATTGTTCAGTAAATGCATTATTCTGATTGGTATGTAAATGCTGTCTGGGACTAACTTTTACATCAATGTGAAAAATATATTGTCACATACTCTTAACAATTATTATAATTTACGCTTTTAGTATAGATGTTAAAAAAATGCAAAATTAGTAGGCATATCTTCTGCTTCTTGCACAACTTTTTAGCCTAAGTTTATAAACTAAAATTCTTTTATGTTTACAAATACTTAATATTTGAATTATGAAAATTATAAATTTCATACATTTTGAATAGAATTTGAAAGTTTGTGAGTGAAGCCACAAAGGGGGTGCTAGTTAATGTAAGAAAGTATTAAACTAGTACCCATGGAAATTCTTAAACATTGCCTATTTAAATTTACAGTTTTTATGAAATCAAAAGCTAAAATAAGTTGAAAATACAAATATTTCGAACGCTATACCATTGGATAGGAAATTTAACGAGCTACGGAAAATTATCTTCAGTATATTATAACAATTACTTGTACTTACTTAATCTAAAAAAATATATATAGCCACCATTTTAAAACGGAATACAGTAACGAGTTACATGTTTTTTATGACGAGATTTTTGTATGGATGAATAATGCAATTTATTTTAATTCTATCTGTCGATCCGTATTACAAATATAAAATTATTTAATTAAACAATAAAAATGGCGGATATCTGAGCATATAAATCAGTGTAGTAACTTATAGGCAATCCATAATTGATAGAAGAAAATCGAAATATTACCTCAGAGATTGCACTAGTGAAAACTGTCAAAAGTAAATTTAACCATTTAAACAAAAAAGAAAAACATAGTTTATTTAATTCAAATGCTCTTTTAAAATTTGAAATGATTCAAATATATTAAAGCCTTTGTTTATTTTTTCCAGGATATATCTTTTATAAGTAGGGAATCAATTAACGCATTCTGTTAATTTGAAGAGAAAAAGAGGGCTGCCTTCAGCAGAACGTTAGAAACGAGCACTTTAAGTGAGTTCCAATTAAAACGCAAATAGTTACCCATTCATTAGCAGACACTTTGAAGAGCATCTTGTGTCTAAGACCTTAATAATGTCTCAAATATGTTTGTTCGTACCAAAAGCTTGACTGATTTCACTCTTCAAAAAGGCACACTTTTAATCAAGACTGATCAAATTCCAGAATATATATTTTCTTTTCCTTACTTGGGGGATTTAATACTTTATAAATCCAATCATATTAGCAACTGAAATGTAATTGTCAACGAGCGTGTATATATATTACGTAAACATTAATGTTAATTATTTTTAAAATACCGTCTAAATAGGCAGCTAATGAAATAATTAACTAAATAAATCGCTGTACATGGCCAATTTGTAAGGCCTATTACTGCGTTTGGTTGGTCATAAGTATGTACAATTAGTTAATTAATTCATATAATAACATGATTGGTGTACTAGTTTTGTCAAAAATATCTTGCGTATTAGAAGAATTACAGGGAAATAATATTGAAGGGTTTAATAAAGCATTTAAAACTAGATAAAAAAAAACTGAAAGATTTCAGTATTATATTATGATAAGAAAATAACTTTTAATGAAATTAATATTAATTTTGAATCTTTTGAAAGGGGAATATATATTAAATATGGAGAATAGAATTCTTAGACAATCCAAGGTAATTTATACATTTAGTTGTAATGTATAGACCACCAACATTAAGTAGCAAAATTCCAGTTAGATGGTTTTGAAGAGGATTAGAAAACTTCTTTCGTGTTGTTGATTTAGAGGGCAGTTCAATTTACGTTGGTGATATAAATTTGGATATAAGGAGTAGGATAGATGTACAGTATGAAAAACTATTGAAATAAAGTGGGTTGGTTATTGATGTAGATGACTATACAAGAGAAGATATTTAAATTTAATGACTATACATATTTTAGGTATATATATGTGTGTGTGTGTGTAGATGACTATACAAAAACACTATTAGTTTTTGTTTGTTCGGGAGTAGTGAAAACAAAGATGTCGGATCATTATCAAAAAGTAGCAAGTTTAAATTATATGAAATGTAAGGCAGGCACAGACTAGACATAAAACTGAAGTAAGTACAAACAAAATGAAAATAAATGACAGAAAGATTTCTGAAACATTATTCAATATGGAATGGTCCAAAGTAAAAAAGATGATGCAAACAGCTGTTTTAATGGCACTGTGAATATAATAAAAGTGAATATAATTATTTGGAAAACATTAAGAGTTTTGAAAGAAAGAAACAGCGAAAAATAAAGAATGGATAAATAGTGATCTTAAGAACTTAATCTAAGAAAGAGATAGGCTATTTTAAATCTGGAAAGTTGATCTACAAAATTTAAATAATCAAAGAGAACATATACGTTTTATAAACAAAGTTAATAACAAAATAAAAATAGCTAAAAACATATATTATCACAACTAATTCTATTCAACAAGAAACACAAAGAAGGTCTTGGAAGGTGTAAACAGGTTGATAGGCAAAACAAAAGTAAAAAATGTTGACAGTCAGATAGAGAAAGCAATGGTAGGTTTAAACATGCCACAGTATGAAATTGCAAATCGGGTTTCAGAACAATTTTAAAGAGGAGTCGCTGAGATAAAACACAATTTTAATTTGAAATTGGATAAATCTAATGATTAAGATAATATGTTTATTTTAGCTGAATTCTATATTTCGAAAGCCACCAAAGATAAGATCAACGATATTCTAGGGACCTTAGATGGAAGTTAATCTCCGGGAATAGATGAAATAAGGTACAAGGATTTAAATCTTCATATTCCGGTTATGGTAGAACTGAATATAGATGCTATTAATTTATTCTTAAAAACAGGAGTGTTTCCAGATTGCCTGAAGACAGTAATTATTCGACCGGTTTATAAATAAGGCCAGGAAAAATTATTTGAACATTATAGGCCTATAGAAATGTTATCAGTGCTAGAGAAAATAATTGAAAGATATGTATAAAAACATTGAAATAATATTTTACATATGTAAACACTGAAATGTTAAGTATTTGTTAAAATAATACCCGTCATGTGCACAATGTAAACGTATTTAAATATTTGTTTGAATTGTGTATAATGTACTGTATTAAAAATGGCCCTGTTGATAATTTTTTGAACTTAAATCTTGTAAAAATGTTTTGGGAATAAATAATTCCGGAGCCGGCATGGTGGCTTAGTGGCTAAGGCTTCGGACTGCGGAGGACAATGTCCAAGGTTCTAATCCCAACTGAGCCAACGATTAATACTTCACTCGTTGAATTAAGTTGACGCACAAGCCTGTATGCCCATGTCAACTGGGGAGAGAAGTTTTATTAAAAATATATAAATAAATAAAATAATAATAATAATAAAAATTCTAATGTGTTTTAAAATCATAGAAGTAGGAAGATTACATATTTTTGCACGCAAGGGGATTTCCTTTTTTATATTTTTATTTAATTAATAAATATATCTTTGTTAAATTTCGTTACGTCCAATGACTATAAAACATCCTTTTTTGAGATTAAACCCAATTTAATTAATTACATCACCTTTGATACTCGAAACACTTTAATGTACCAAGTGAGATTGAAATATACAAACAGTTTATGTAACTTATAATCAAAATTAATTTACAAAATATATTTACTTTTTCTGTCATTAAATAATTAATATTTACAAATGGTAATAATTAAAAAAATAATTTAAAAATTCATAATCCACAAGTTAAACACTCGTATTAGTTTTTTATTACAGTAAATCAATACCACTAATTTTTTAGGTGAGTGGGTGAGTCAGTACCGCTGAATGTGTATGGGCGAGTGGGTGGGCAAATACCGCTGTACGTGTATACGTGAGTGAGTGGGTCAATACCTCTGTACGTATATGGGCGAATGGGTAGGTCAATACCGCTGAATGTGTATAGGTGAGTGGGTGGATCAATACAGATATACGTGTATGGGCGCGTAGGTGGGTCAATACCACCATACGTGTATGAGCGAGTGGGTGGGTCAATACAGCTGTACGTGTATGGGCGAGTGGGTGGATCAATACCACTGTACGTATATGGCGAGTGGGTGGGTCAATACCACTGTACGTGTGTGTGCGAGTGGGTGGGTCAATACCGCTGTACATGTGTAGGTGAGTGAGTAGGTCAATACCGCTGTATGTATATGGGCGATTGGGTGGGTCAATACCGCTGTACGTGTATGGGTGAGTGGGTGGGTCAATACCCCTGTATGTCTATGGGTGAGTGAGAGGGTCAATTCTATGGTACGTGTTTGGGCGAGTGGGTGGGTTAATACCACTGTACGTGTATGGGGGAGTGGGTGGGTTAATACCGCTGTATATGTATGGGCGAGTGGGTGGTTCAATACAGCTTTACGTGTATAGGCGAGTGGGTGGGTCAATACCGCTGTACCTATATGGGCGAGTGGGTAGGTCAATAACACTGTACGTGTGTGGGTGAGTGGGTAGGTTAATACCACTGTACGTGTATGGCGAATGGTTGGGTAAATACCGCTGTACGTGTGTGGGTCAGTACCGCTGCACATGTATGGGTGACTGGGTGAGTTAATACCGCTGTACGTGTATGGGCGAGTGGTTGTGTCAATACCGCTGTACGTGTGTGGGTGAGTAGGTAGGTCAGTACCACTGTACGTGTATGGGCGAGTGAGTGGGTCAATTCCACGGTACGTGTATGGGTGAGTGGGTGGGTTAATACTGCTGTATGTGTATGGACGAGTGGGTGGTTCAATACCACTGAATGTTTATGGGTGAGTGGGTGGTTCAATACAGCTTGACGTGTATGGCGAGTGGGTGGGTCAATACCGCTGTGCCTATATGGGCGAGTGGGTGGGTCAATACCCCTGTATGTGTATGGGCGAGTGAGTGGGTCAATACCACGTTACGTGTATGGGCAAGTGGGTGGATTAATACCACTCTACGTGTATGGAAAAGTGGTTGGGTCAATACCGCTGTACGTGTGTGGGTAAGTGGGTGGGTCAGTACCGCTACACGTGTATGGGTGAGTGGTTAGGTCAGTACCACTGTATGCGTTCGGGTATTTGGGTAGTTCAATACCACCATACATGTATGTGTGGGCAGGAGGGTTATTGTTTATGGTAGGTTTGGTATTTTTATCTGCTAATTAATAGTCAAATTATTTTTTTTCATTATTTTCCAATACTGTTTAAATTTTCGCAAAAATAATTAATTTCTAAATTATGCTACTATAAGTTTTGCTATGTAATATTATAAAGTAATCCAGGAAATATAATTTCGAGACATACTTAACCCTAAAAATTATTTATTTTAGCTCATGGTATAAATGAAGACTGTATTTCATGTAATAAAGTAAATTTTAAACATACAATGTAGGCATATACTTTAAATTACAAATGTTTTTTTCTCTTTATAACCTTTTAGATTTACAATTCTGATATTGTTACAAAAATATTTCCTCATTATGTAGTATTTCTGTTTTTCCTATCCACAGGAAGCATTACTGCAACAAGTTATTCTCTATACGTATTTATCGCCTGTGCCATCGTTATTTTTACTATCATATTGCTTGTGATTAGTATATGATATCGTTCATGTATATTATAATAATTATTTATTTAAAAATATGTAAGCTGGATGATAGGTTTATTTCTTTTGTACTGTGGCAATGGCACACTTAAACAGGTGTAAAACTTCCATATCCAAGAGATTTACAAACATAACATAACATATTATGCCTTAATATTGTTCGTCTGGTATGTTAATCACTTCCAGGGCTTGTGGTGAAGAGTTCAGTTCTCGAAATGGTGGTAGAAAAAATCGCACCTCAAATCCTTCGGCATTAAGGAGGCAGATACGATTTCAATTTCCCAGCACCGTCGGGACCGAGTGTGATCTTCGAGGCGTCCAACATTCGTGGGTTGGGACGGTCCATTAGTGGAGTCAACGAATGACAATTAATTTTTTACGTTGGAGATGGAGATTATATACTGTACAATTAAAATATAAACAATGTCCAGCAAATATTTAAAATTTTATAACGTGTGGCTTTTCCATAGCAATCATCAGCCACTTCACTTTAATACATCTCCAAACCTTGTTGGAAGTTAATTGAATACCAATATACATTGGTTTCAATCAAGATAACTTTACTGTTTGAAATAAGCACCAAAGCTGCTAAGTAACAATAACAACTAAAAAGATCACTTTCTTCGTCAATGACTTAAACAATGATATGTTTTAAACACAGCCTCCTAGAGAGATCACGTCAAAACTCACGTTGTGAGGGAGGATCATCACGTAACTCATAATTAACGACAACAACAAGCCTCATTCCAACTAATTAACATAACATGAGTATTGCATTAAACTTAACATTCGTGACATGTTCTTGCTGTTCCTCGAGGTGTTTGTATGTCTCAGGTTAATGTACTTAATAAAAACTATCCAAAGTCAAACTATACAAATTTTTAAGTAAATTACTTGTACCATACCTAATTAACGTGTCCTAAGTTTATAGTTAAGTCATTAAATACACTTATGTTCCCTATTTCCAATTCACCTTGTTCTTGTTTCTTCCAGTGTCTTGTTCTATGAATCCCAAATTATTAAAACTGCAATTAAAATACTGAGCTGGCCACAATCACGTTTCGTTCATCTATTTCCTAATAAAGTAATAGTTTCGATTTATTCATGTTCAGTAAATAACAAATATAACTCATCATTATAATAAAAATCATCCAAATATATCAATAGTATTATATGAACGTTTATGATTATATTTAAAATAACACATATAATTTTGAAATATCCACTTAATAACAAATTAAAATGTTCCCGTTAAATAAATAGCCTGAATGTTCAACCACCAACTTAGAGTGGGTTTGTTATCGTTTCTCAGGCCATATCTCATACTGATACTTTTCACCACTGTGAAACATGTATTCCAAGTAATACAAGCATCTGACATCGGTCAAGTTACTAAACTGAAGTGATACAAACTTGTATGATTAATTTGCGCTTTGACCCAAATAATTGAAGTGAATTAGACGTGATTACAATTGTATAGGCCTATATTGTGCAATAAAGTTCAAGTGAATTTCACACTAACCTCTTTTTAGAGGATACCATAATATTCCCAAGCAGTACAACAAAATCAAAGATTTTTTAATACAGCTGTTATTATTTGATAGCTGATGGTTTTATTAGTTGTTTACTATTTAAATTCCAGTTAGTTAGCTTATAGTGTAGTTAGTGAACAATTGTTAAAAAATGTCATGTAAACAAAGGAAAAAAGTAAAGACAATTTGACTATTAGTGAACATTTGCAGTTATTATCAATTCATACTTACAAATATGAAAAGTAAATTGGGCTAACATTTACTTTATTATGGAATGTATCATTGTATTAACAAATAAAATATTTTAAGATAATGTAACCTACTTTATAAAAATATCTCACTCAGTATTTTAGCACGATTTACAGCAACTTTTAAAAGATCCAGACAGTTAAATATTACACTAAAATTTATGAGAATATTTCACCATTCAAGTTACAACTAAAGATTTACAAAATTATCATGATACTGTGACTATAACCTGTAATATACCTTACTATGATCTAAAAATAATATTTCATCAACTTATAAATGAGTTATAAAACACTGACATACATTCAATATTTGAAAATCAATAAGATAAAAAAACAATGTTTTATTTTAAAAGAACTGATTGTCCACAAATTATAACTTTATAAATTGATTTGTTTTTTAATAATAATCTATTTTTAGTTTCATTGGTGCGACAATATTTTCATACAGATGATGCTGTAAAAAGTTCCTATTTTCAAAAAAGAACATCCCAGAAGTTCCTCAAACTTCCCTTTGAACGAAAAAGTGATAAAAATAAATAGAGAATGTTGGAAAAAAGAGTTACATTTTAAGTAGTAATAGATAATTTTTGTTCATAAGACCCACTAAAGAAAAGATAGATGAAAACCCAACAAAAAATCTATTTAAGCACAATCAGTGGTATATAAATCAATATTTATTTTTGAAATATTATTAGAAATTAAACTTAATGAATTACGTTTCAGTTTCCTCTTTGCACCCCTTATTTTGTTTTATCTACGTACATATTGGTTTTGTACTTTCAATTTAGCAAAAAATTGTGCATAAATAATTAAATAAAGGAAATAAAATAATAATCCAAATCAACGACCTAATCCTTTCTAAATATTAAGTTAAAAAAACATCAAAGATTAACAATAGAATGTTTACAAGTGGGTATCCAAAATGATACGAGATCCTGCTATGGTAGTCATTAATAGTATCTTACATATTTATTCACATTATATTATTTAATACTGATCTGTGTCCAGAGGAAACAAATATTATACAACTAGCTAGTTTCTCCTGTTCAACATTTGGTATACCTAGAATGGCTCATTGCATCCTCCTTTCTGGTCTGGAACACCAATACATAATAACTAGTGGGACAAGATCCCTTACTACTCTCAGTGGAAACTGGGTTTAATATCATCCCTGAAGTGATTATGTCCTAAGAATTTCTTTTCCTTAGTAGTAGTATTAAATAATATTACAAAATAACACAGATAAACACTGGTTATTTAAGAAACATTTATGATTTAGTTATTTTTAAAAATAGCCCCTAATAATTGAGTATCGTGATTGATTAAGTACCATTTTCTCTTCCCATACTTAGCAAAAATGTCATGTTTCATTGATAAAAATATATAAACTTCATCAACCGATTTTTAAAGAGAGTAAATTAGTTGTTAAGAGGCATAAAATGTGTTTATATTGTGCTAATTTATGAATTATAAATTCTAATACTAAAAAATTGCTGAAAAATACACGAAATTTTCCAGTTATTTATTTATCAATTGTTTTAAATATAAAGAACCAATGCTTAACCAACCAATACAACGAGAAAATAATCCTGAATGTTAAATGTCAGCTTTGTCGGGGTCCAACTTTGGACTTATTGTATTACATTTATTAATGAAATATGTCACATCTAGTCTTTATTTCCATCTCCTAATCTTTGGAGATGACCTTAAGCTATTCTTCAAGGTTTTGCCTCTTTAGGAAGCCGTGCTTCTTTAGGAGGATCTCCAGATTATGGGGGATAGTGTACTCAAAACTATATGTTGTTGAACCAGGATTGTTGATGTCACTTTCCATGGATATGTTCCGGTCCTGACTGACTTTTGATAATTCAATATCAAAGGTGTCAGACAACACAAGGCGGAGAACATGGAAGACTCATCACTTTCCCGAAACTCACATATCTACCACATGCGGGACACAATCTCCAGTAACCTGGGTCTCATTTGGAAACTGTCTCAACGACAGTCGATGATCTTTATACACTTAAGAGTGTATGACAAAACAGTTTCCTCGAGATCATCCAGTTTCCTTGTTTTCAGGAAAACCTTCAACCTCCTCTGAGTAAGAACGGCTGTACAGAGCCCACCAAACCTACTCTGAGTTAGAACAGCTATACAGAGCCCACCAAACCTACTCTGAGTTAGAATGGCTCTACAGAGCCCACCAAACCTACTCTGAGTTAGAATGGCTGTACAAAGCCCACCAAACCCCCTCTGAGTTAGAACGGCTCTACAGAGTGAACAAACCTCCTCTGAGTTAGAATGGCTCTACAGAGCCCACAAAACCTCCTCTGAGTTAGAAAGGCTCTACAGAGCCCACAAAACCCCCTCTGAGTTAGAAAGGCTCTACAGGACCAACAAACGAACTCTGAGTCAGAACAGTTATACAGAGCCCACCAAACCTACTCTGAGTTAGAACGGCTATACTGAGCCCACCAAACCCCCTCTGAGTTAGAACGGCTCTACAGAGCCCACCAAACCTACTCTGAGTTATAACGGCTCTACAGAGCCCACCAAACCCCCTCTGAGTTAGAACGGCTATACAGAGCCCACCAAACCTATTCTGAGTTAGAACGGCCCTACAGAGCCCACAAAACCTCCTATGAGTTAGTAAGGCTCTACAGAGCCCACAAAACCCCCTCTGAGTTAGAAAGGCTCTACAGGACCAACAAACGAACTCTGAGTCAGAACAGTTATACAAAGCCCACCAAACCTACTCTGAGTTAGAACGGCTATACAGAGCCCACCAAACCCCCTCTGAGTTAGAACGGCTCTACAGAACCCACCAAACCTACTCTGAGTTATAACGGCTCTACAGAGCCCACCAAACCCCCTTTGAGTTAGAACGGCTATACAGAGCCCACCAAACCCCCTCTGAGTTAGAATGGTTTTACAGAGCCCACCAAACCTCCTCTGAGATAGAATGGTTTTACAGAGCCCACCAAACCCCCTCTGAGTTAGAATGGTTTTACAGAGCCCACCAAACCTCCTCTGAGTTAGAATGGTTTTACAGAGCCCACCAAACCTCCTCTGAGTTAGAATGGTGTTACAGAGCCCACCAAACCCCCTCTGAGTTAGAATGGTTTTACAGATTCCACCAAATCTCCTCTGAGTTAGAATGGTTTTACAGAGCCGACCAAACGCGGAAAGTTACATCAAAATAATCAAAACACTGAGGTTAAGATTCTTTATACTTATTCTGTTTCCTTATCTGGTAACAAAACCAGCTAAGGTGAGGAATCCACGTAGAGCGATCATCGTAAGTATCGTAATATTGTAACGATCAAAAGTTTTGGGCAAACCATACGATATCAAATTTTAATTAGAATCGGTTATTTTATCGCAGCTTAAGAAGATTTGTAGATTATGAAAGAACCGAAATAGGAAACTATTTTCTTCCGAGTAGTTTTAGTACACACATTTAAAACAAAACTTCATATAAACAAAATATATAAGTTTCATTAAAATCAGTTACTTTAGTTCTAAACTTAAACACGTTTTAAGTATAATGTAATAATGAGAAAAAATCATAAAATGCTATAAATTTTGAATGATTAAAATCGAATTGTAAAAAATGAAATATTTCAGAGATTTTCATATTTAGTCTCTTTATTTCTGTATTGCATTAAGATGGTTGGACTCATCTTGATTGATTGATAATTGATTGAGGTTGATTCTATATAAAAAAAGTCTCATTTAATTTAGGGGCATTGATAATTTCCCTGGGGACTCGTGGACGCACCTTGCTGTAGAAACCGTCAAGTGGTCTTCCAGCAGAGGTAGTTTAATATGGGACCAATTAATTAAAACCAATTTATGGGATACACATTAAGATTAATTATAATTATATATGAAATTAATTAAATAATTATATATTAATTAAATAATTAAGTAAACCGAACGCATCTACTTTGATACTTATTTAGTTTGATCGCACATATTTAGTACGCTCATTTGGTTATCTAAAATATCATGTATTGCAATGGGATCAAATCAAATTAAAATGTGTCTTCATTTAATTAATTTAACGTTATATGCCTCAACATTCAATATTATATTTTATATTGATTTAAAATAATGTTGTAGAATTTGACTCCTCAAAGTAATATGAATAATTTAACTTATGCCATTGAAAAAATACAATTAATTGTACTTCTAATAATCGAATTGAAAAGAACTGATCTATATTGCAAGTGGCATGGTTAAGGAACAAAAACAAAATAAAAAGGTTTCTTATCAGAGTCAGTACTAAGGTTGAAATTGATATCAGCCGGACTGCTTTACGTGGCTCTATACAAACTACTGACAAGCGTATGCCTTGGTACCTTACACTGAATTCACTTTGTTTACACAAAAATGCTCATTCATTGAAAACTATCTTCAAACGGTATTATGCTACAATATGACAAGAAAACTACGTACTAAACGTTTTACTAAAAAACTACGAATTGCTCAGGTTATTCAAGTTGTTTTATTGGCACATCAATTTCTTGAATGCGTAGTACTAATAAGCATATTTACAATCATAACAACACGATTTTGCCTTTAAAATTGGTTTATTTTAAGAATAATAATACTAGAGCTGTCTTATACGTTTCTAGTTTTTCAACACACAAACATAATGTTCGAAACCGTTCAATTGTAGACTTTGGTTTCTTTATAAATATTTTTCATAAAATGAAATAGAAATATACAACTACTGATCCAGCACCATTTTTAACGAGACAATAATTTATATTCCACATGGGCCCCAATTAAAAGTTAACAAAGACGAGTGAAAAGTTTGTTTAATGGTTTGGCTCCCCAGCTTTTGGTTTGTACATTCAGCGCCTTAACAACTCTAAACTCCAATTCTGTTTCTAAATATACATGCATTTAAAAAGAAACTAATTAAAATTATCAAATAAGTAGTCAGTATATAAAAACTAAATACAAATATTTGCATTTTAAAGTTATATTGTAATAAAATATCAAAGGTTTATCTATTTTAATCAACAGTTGATTGCAACATTTTAATAGTACATATTATATATTTGGGCATAAATATTTAAAATGTGTAACAAATAAAACATTTTTTATAGGCAATACACATACTTGTAACACTCTACAAAGTAGTTATATTTATTGGATTCTAGAAATTATAAATCAAACATGCTCTAAAATATTTATTTTGAACGCATTATATTGATTGGAAACGTTCAGAAATTCGTATCTGGATGATCTGTATGAGTTACAAATATACCCGAAATCAAGTTATTAATAGTATTTTTGAGATGACTAATTTCTAAATTTTAACCCTAAGTTCTGGTTTTAAAATGTATAGCAAAATGTGAATCTGACATAGAAATAACAAAAATGTAACAGCAATGAGATCAAAAATCAATTAAGTTCCATTTTATAAGAATAATTTTGCATAATAAGTATTTTAATAAAACAAGTTAGTATTTGTTTTACTATATATGTGATTTCTTACGACATTGTAAATCGGTATGTTTTTTTATTAAATATATATATGTATATATATTGTGACGTTTTTATGTCCTAATTTATAAATAATTAATCGCTATGTGGGTTTTACAAATAAGCAACACAATATACTAAACAATTACTAAATTTATTGAATCTATAAAATTAACTTATTACGATTAAATGGGTTATTTCCTTAACTTTAAACTATTGTGAAAAGTACAATCTACAATTAGTCCTACAGTTACAGTTAAACTAATTTATATTTACAATCTTAGATGGCATCAATAAATGGCAATCAATTACAACTACTAATTGCAAAGTGACTTTACTAGATTCCCTTCTTTTAATTACAATTCCTAGCTCTATAAAGTGGCTTTCCTAGGTTATCTACGATTATTTACAATTACTGACTACGAAGTGACTTTACTAGATTCCCTACTACCTACAGTCCAATGTTAACAGTTCACTCATAGTTTCTTCAGTGTCCCTTCAGAAGTCGTCCACAAGTACCGCACTGCTCCTTCGTTGATCCCCACAACGAACCACTCACCGGTAACTTCTCCGTAGACCACTTCACTATACATGGACACTTCACTCGCACTGCAGAACTCGCACACTGTCACCGCAAACACCCGGGATGTAGGCTCTAGACTCACTGACTCGCGCTGGTATCCGAGCCGTATATATCACCTGCAGGTCTCTATCTAGAAGCTTCTTGAATTCCCCTGCGCCCGAAGTTCCGTGACAGAGCTAGCTCGTCAACCTAGAACAGTATAGAAAGTCCATTGATGAGGAAGGGGCGTTCATGCGTAAGCCATTGTGCCCCAAAGGTTGTAAACAAGCAGGGCAGGTGGTCAGCGACCCATCCATTACTTCCGCATCACCGGTTCCCAGGATGGAGGCCACTCTGGATGTCACACTGCCCCCTCCTTAATGCTGATCGTCCCGATCAGCTTCCGCTCCATGGTACGATGCTAGGCGATCAAGGTGGACCACAAGCATCTTGCCTCTTGGGTGTCTTTGAATCCTGTAGACCACATCGTTGATTCGTGTCACTACCCGATAAGGTCCTTGCCAATCCTGTTGAAATTTCGGGCATCTCCCCTTCTTCCGGAGGGGACTGTAGAGCCACACCAGGTCGTTCACCTGGAATCAAGTCGAATTGGCTTGCCAGTCGTAGCGAGCATTCATTTTGTCACTGGCCATTTTTAGGTGCTGACGAGCGAACTCGTGAGTGTCGTGTAGGTGGTCGACGAGCTCGCAGGCGTAGTCCGTCGCAAGCTGCTTTGCATCAGGTGGCAGGCCAAACATGAGGTCACTAGGCAGCCACAGCTCCCTTCCGAAGATCATCCTCACTGGGGTGAAACCCGTAGTATAGTGGACCGAAGATCTGTACGCCAGGAGGAAAATGGGCACATTCCGATCCCAATCCCGCTGGTTGGTGGACACAACTTTCCTGAGGTGTCCAACGAGTGTCTTTATGTATCTCTCGACCATCCCATCAGATTGCGGATGAAGCGCAGTTGTATGTGTCTTGTGCACTCCGAGACGCTGAAGCACCTCCTTCATCAACAAGGATCCGAAGTTCATCCCTTGGTGGCTGTGCAGCTCACGTGGCACTCCATACCGACAGATGAATTCGTTCAAAAAGCACCCAGCCACTGTTGCGGCTTCTTGATTTGGTATGGCGTATACTTCTGGCCATTTCGTAAAGTAGTCCATGGCCACCAGGAGATATTTATTTCCTGCATCTGACATGGGAAATGGACCGGCGATGTCGATGGCGATCCTCTCGAAGGGTGCCCCAACGTTGTACTGTTGTATTCTGCCTCGAATTCTTGTTTGTGGCCCTCGGCTTCCAGTACAGACATCGCATTGGCGGCACCACTTCTCTACATCAGCCCTCAAGTTCAACCAGTAGAACCACTGACGTAGCTTGTCCACCGTTCTGTTGACACCTAAGTGACCACCAGATGCTGCATTGTGGATCTCCTCCAGCACTTCCTTTCTTTTATTTCTGGGGAGCACAATCTGTTCAATCTGCTTCCTACCATTAGGGGCCTCCCAGATTCTTATAAGCACTCCATTCTTAACCTTCATTGAGTCCCACTGTGCCCAGTAGCTCTTATACACATGGTTCCTAGCTGCAATGTCCTCCCAGCTAGGACGAGCCCCCGATTCTTTCTCCCGCAGCAGTGGTCCAACCTCACTATCCTCAAGCTGTTCTTTACGGAGTTCCTCCGCCTCCCATCCACTAGCTGGCTCCAAAGAGACACAACGCACTTCCACGGACGGATTCCTTTCTTCTACCTTGGAGCAGTGCTTACAACCCTCTGGGCAAGGTCGGCGGGACAGGGCGTCGGCATTAAAACGGTTTCTCCCTCGTCGGTGTTCAGAGGTGAAGTTGTATTCTTGAAGACGCTGCACCCATCGAGCTGTCTGTCCCTCCAGGTTCTTGAAGTTCATTAGCCAAGTCAGGGCAGAATGGTCGGTCCTTAAATGGAAAGGCTGTCCATAGAGGTACTTGTTAGAGATGGGCCAAAAAGAACGGAACAGTCTTATTGGAACTGTTCTCTAGAGTTAGTTGTTCTGTTCCGGAACAGTTCACCAGAAATGACTGTTCCGGAACAGTTTGCTGAAGACGGACTCGTTTGAGTCACACATACGCAGTTCACCAGAAATAGAAATGACTGTTCCGGAACAGTTTGCTGAAGACGGACTCGTTTGAGTCACACATACGCAGTTAACCAGAAATAGAAATGACTGTTCCGGAACAGTTTGCTGAAGACGGACTCGTTGAAGACTAACTCGACACACATCCGGCCAATAAACAATGAATAGTTTAAACTAATCCGATTCTTAGTATAATTCACTTTACCATATTACTCATAGTAAATTAACGTTTTGATTTTGTTATTTTATCTACTATTTTTGTTTGTATGTACCTCTTCATCATTATATTAGTTTTCTAAAATATGTATTGAATTTAAACATGGGAACTCATTTTTACAATTTTACTTTCTTGTCTGTTGGGTTATCAATAGACTTTTTCTTTTGTCCAAACAGTTGTATATAAGTATATATGTATTTTATAACTATTCTGAATTGTGCAAATAATAGGCCTGATGTTGTATTATAAAACTAATGTATAGTTTTTTATTATATTTGCTGTACTTTCATGTTTTTTTTTTTTTTTTTTTTTTTTTTTTTTTTTTTTTTTTTTTAGGAAATAATGGTATGTCTTAGTACTATAATTTACTTTACCATATTATTGATGGTAAATTTACGTTTTGATTTTGTTATTTTATCTACTATTTTTGTTTTTCTGTAGCTGTTCATTATTATATTAGTTTTCTAAAATATTTATTGAATTTAAATATGTGAACTAATTTGTACAATGTTACTTTCTTGTCTTTTGGATGATTAATTCATAAATGGATGATTCATTAATTGTCTGGCATTCTCATTTGTCCAACTAGTTTTGTATAATTATAAATGTATTAAAAGCAAGAATTTATCCAAATATGATTGATTTAACCCACTTTAGAAATATATTTTTTTTTTTTTGGCAGAGAAATGTTTTTACCCTTAGACTCAGGGTTCCAAACGATTCCGAACACTCAGGAGTTGGATGAATCTAGCTGGTCTTGGTTACAATCTGACTGTTCTTCATAAACTGTTCCGGAACAGCTTTACGGAACAGTTCAATTCCTGGAGTTGTTCCGGTTCCGACTGTTCCGGAAATTAACTGTTCTTGCCCATCTCTAGTACTTGTGAAAATGCCCTAATGACTTCACGACTGCAAGTAGCTCTCTTCTGGTGACGCAATAATTCCTCTCTGCTTTGGATAGCGTTTTGCTGAAGTAAGCTATTACAGCTTCATGGTCGTCCTGAACTTGGGAGAGAACTGCCCCTATACCCACATCGCTGGCGTCCGTGTCCACAATGAACTTCTCTCCAAACCGTGGAAACCCTAAGATTGGAGCGCTGCAAAGAGAAGTTTTAAGTGTCTCAAAAGCCTCACTAGCCTCCGGAGTCCACTCAAACTTACGCTGTTCTTCGGCGAGCTTGGTCAGTGGCTTAGAAATATCAGCATAGCCCTTCACGAAGCGGCGGTAGTAGGTGCACAGTCCAAGAAAACTCCTCACCTCATGTTTGTTACGTGGGACAGGCCACTCCTTCACGGTGCTAATTTTCTCAGGGTCCACAGTCACTCCTTCGGTTGACACTACGTGTCCAAGATAGTTAACCTTATTCTTGAAAAGATTACATTTTTTTAGGTTTAACTTCAGGTTGGAAGAACGAAGCCTCTTAAAAACTTTCTCCAGATTCTGAAGATGGTCGTTAAACGTCTTCCCTAGGACTATGATGTCCTCCAGATACACTAGACAAGTTTCCCAAGTCAGTCCCCGTAGCACATTTTCCATGAGTCTCTCGAAGGTAGCTGGAGCATTGCAGAGTCCAAAGGGCATCACCGTGAACTGCCAAAGTCCGTTTCCATTCCCTATGGAAAACGCTGTTTTCTCTTTGTCCTCCAGAGCTATCTCCACCTGCCAGTACCCGCTCTTCAAGTCCAGGGTCGAGAAGAACTTACAGCCTCCGAGAGCATCCAGAGTGTCGTCAATCCGGGGCAAGGGATAACTGTCTTTCTTCGTAGCATTGTTCAGTTGTCGGTTATCCACGCAGAACCTGGAAGTCCCATCATTCTTCTTTATTAGTACTACCGGCGAAGTCCATGGGCTGCTGGAGGGCTCAATCACTCCACCTTGCTCCATTTCTTTTATTTTTCGCTCTGCCTCTTCTCTCTTCGCCCAGGGTAGTCTCCTAGGTATTTGACGGATTGGTCTAGCGTCTCCAACATCAATTTTATGTTGAACCACAGATGTCCTACCTTTTGGCCCCGTAGCAGTTTCAAACACATCTTGATACTCTGTTATTAGCCTAGCGACTTGCTTCGTTTGATCCAATGCCATTCCCCTGCATGCATCTCTTACAAACTCCGCTATGTCTTCTGGAAGGTTTTTATGGTCTGAAGAGATATTCCTATCAGCTCGTGAAACAGAAGAAACCGGAGAACAGTTACCTAGGAGCCTACCTTGTTCCAATGCAACAGGATGGTCATTCAGATTCATTATGCGGCCTGGAACTTCCTTAGAAGATTTGAACAGTGTTTTCGCTACAAGTACCCCACGTCCAAGTTCCTCTTCGTTTATAACTGGGTCCAACATTAAGTTCTGGCCTTCCGGAATAGTCTTGTCAATTTATGCTCAGACGATCTTCTGAGTTCGAGGTGGCAGAGTGGCGTCCTTCAACAAGTGCACCCAAGAAGATAAATTCTTCCTGCGCTGAAGAGCAACTTCCTCTCCTCCAATGGTCACCACTCCTTTCCTGAGGTCTAACTGCAAGCCAAGTTTCGTCATCATGTCCATGCCGAGTATGACGTCCTCCTCAATGTCAGCTACAAGAGCGCGATGCTTAAGACATGCACCCCCGATGCAGAAGGTGGCAACTGTCTCCCCGCGGGCGCTGGCAAAGTCCCCAGTCGCAGTCTTCACTGTCCAGGTCGTCGGAGTTATTTTCATAGAGGAAGGACAAATATCTTCATTCAATATCGTCATCGTTGCACCAGTGTCCAGCAAAAGGCTTCTGGGTTCCCCGTTTACCAATCCGTCTATGTAAAGGCTGTTGGTCTGACCTGACAAAGATGCTACGATGATGCTCTTAGCTGGGGCCTCAAGTTGCTGGGTTGACAGTTGCCCCTTCCCATCAACCCTTTTTAGTTTTCCTGCCTCTGCCCCCCGAGAGGCTTTACTTGGGCATTTACTTCGGAGATGGCCTAACACTCCACACCCCCAACAGCGAATCTCCTTCTTCCGGTCCCTCAGGGCATCAAGCACTTTCCTTACTACGTCTTCTATCTTCATAGGTTCTTCTTCCTCTGCGTAGACTACTCGCAGACGTGCCTGGCCCCGGACGGATTGCTTTACGGCCTCAAACTCTAAGGCTTGCGTCAGGGCCTCGTTTAAAGTGTTAGGCCGGGCCAACTTTACAGCCTGCTGCGTCTCAGCATCCCGCAATCGAGGAACCTTTCAATGGATAGGCTCTCGTAGACAGCTTCATCCACTGTGGGATAAGCGCCCCTCACTAATCGTGCGATGTCAGCTTCGAATTCTTGAAGACTCTCATTGGACTTCTGGTGACGACTCATGAGCTGAGATCTGTAGACCAGTTCTATGTGTTTATGTCCGAACCGCATTTCCAACCGTCTAATCAAATCTTCGTAATTATGTCGCTCAGCAGGTGGAACGGTTTGCAGTATGCTCAGAGCTTCTCCATGAAGTGAAAGGCACAACATGGACGCCTTCGCTGATGATGGCCAATTGTAGATATCAGCGGCAGTCTCAAACAAAGTAATAAAATCTTCCCAAGACATCTTTCCGTCGAAGGTTGGCAAACTCGCGTTATTTACGGGTGGACACACACTGGGCCGAGGTTTAAGGCTGGGCGGTTGCTGTCCACTTCCTGAGATCCCAGGTGGTTCGTTGCAGGTTATTGACTCCTTCCTCCCCTGAACCATTTCTTCTAAAAACCTAATCCTATCACCTAATTGCTTCAAACAGTCATCTAATTGTTTTTTAAATTCGCTCGAACAGTCATCTAATTGTTTTTTAAATTCGTTCGAACTGTCATTTAATTGTTTTTTAAATTCGTCTTCAACTTTGCAAATTTTATAATTAAATTCTGTAGCTAACTCTTCCTTCAAGGTTTTACAATTAATTAATATTTAGTTTTTCGGTTAAGTCATCTTGCACTTCTTTTAAGTTACTATGTAATTTCTCTGCATTTCCTTTTAAGTCATTTTGTAATTTCTCAACATTTCCTTTTAAGTCACTTTGTAATTACTCTGCATTTCTTTTTAAGTCACTTTGTAACTTCTCTGCATTTCTGGTAATCATAGACTTAAGTGAACTAGCTTCAGTTTCAAAAAGGAATGTTTCTGGATCATCCCCTGTTTCTAGCATTGCCTGCTTAAGTCTACTTACTAAAACTGATTTTGTTCCAGTATGATCTATGTCCCTTTAAATCAGCCACTTTTAAGTCTACTAACTTAACTCCACTAGATGCCATCGTTCTTTTGCAAAACTACGCCTGAACAATATAGAATGACAGTAAATGAATTCAATAAACAGCTTAACAATAACTAGCAATAAATAAAAATATTAAACGTGTTGCTCAACAAATCTATCCCACTTCTGACACCAGTGTGACATTTTTATGTCCTAATTTATAAATAATTAATCGATGTGTGGGTTTTACAAATAAGCAACATGACATACTAAACAATTACTAAATTTATTGAATCTATAAAATTAACTTATTACAATTAAATGGGTTATTTCCTTAACTTTAAACTATTGTGAAAAGTACAATTTACTATTAGGCCTACAGTTACAGTTAAACTTATTTATATTTACAATCTTAGACGGCAGCAATAAATGGCAATCAATTATTACAACTACTAATTGCAAAGTGACTTTACTAGATTCCCTTCTTTTAATTACAATTCCTAGCTCTATAAAGTGGCTTTCCTAGGTTATCTACGATTATTTACAATTACTGACTACGAAGTGACTTTACTAGATTCCCTACTACCTACAGTCCAATGTTAACAGTTCACTCACAGTTTCTTCAGTGTCCCTTCAGAAGTCGTCCACAAGTACCGCACTGCTCCTTCGTTGATCCCCACAACGAACCACTCACCGGTAACTTCTCCGTAGACCACTTCACTATACACGGACACTTCACTCGCACTGCAGAACTCGCACACTGTCACCGCAAACACCCGGGATGTAGGCTCTAGACTCACTGACTCGCGCTGGTATCCGAGCCGTATATATCACCTGCAGGTCTCTATCTAGAAGCTTCTTGAATTCCCCTGCGCCCGAAGTTCCGTGACAGAGCTAGCTCGTCAACCTAGAACAGTATAGAAAGTCCATTGATGAGGAAGGGGCGTTCATGCGTAAGCCATTGTGCCCCAAAGGTTGTAAACAAGCAGGGCAGGTGGTCAGCGACCCATCCATTACTTCCGCATCACCGGTTCCCAGGATGGAGGCCACTCTGGATGTCACACTGCCCCCTCCTTAATGCTGATCGTCCCGATCAGCTTCCGCTCCATGGTACGGTGCTAGGCGATCAAGGTGGACCACAAGCATCTTGCCTCTTGGGTGTCTTTGAATCCTGTAGACCACATCGTTGATTCGTGTCACTACCCACTACACTACACTACCACAAAAATTTTAAAGGGTGCTCAGTTGTTATTTTATATTATAACTTTAATAAATATATATATTTTGCTTTGTAAAATAGTTTAAGTTTTATATTTTTAGAACTATCAAGCCTAATATTGAAGATTATTTCCGTATTTTAAGTTATCTTATTTTATTTAGTGCAGATTATAAAAAAATAGTATTTATATTAGAGGTACTAAATCAGTCTAGATATTATAATAAATGGAAAGTTATCATTTTAAAAAATTATAATTTGGAATTGCCACTGCAAAAAAAAAAAAAAAAAAAACAAAAATAGTTGAATCCTAAAATCCATACTGCCAGATCTTCTTCATCAAGATAGTCTACAATCACATACACTTTTATTATATGCATTATAAATGGATTGGATAAACAAATATATATACATCCTTTATGTCTGGACTTATTTAATAAAACGTTATTCTTCTTTTCTGAGTGCTAAATGTGTTTAGAACAAACATAAAATATTTGATGGTGGTTGTTCTCTTAAAAAAAAAATTAAATTGTTGTAGATTATGTTTGTTAATTAAAATGATTTATTGGATGTGTATTGAATAAAAGCTGTAAAAATTTATTTATAACTTTCTAGACTAATTCATATTAATTTTAATGACAGTTTTAAGTCAATCCCATTTATCAGACAAAAGAAATTCAGTAACATTTTATACACTGTAATTTAGCAGTTAGAAAAATGCATATTTAAAAAGTATCACCCATAAAGCACGGCAAAAAGTATGCATTGATTTAGTCCCTTACAAACGAAAAACTTTGGCGTATTACGTATAATTAGATAAATTTATAAGTAAAAAATGTATAACTTAATAAAGGCTAAGTAATTTATAGTACTATCAATTTAACTATTGATACAAAATTAAATGTTATACATAACAGTGTTGTAGCATAGAAAATGAATTAGTAAAATGGTATACTTATTACTGTTCACAAGAGTCATTAAATATTGATCGAGGTCATAAAATATTTAAAAAGGTAAAATTAGTTCCTGAAAAGTTATATATTTTTATAAGTTAATTAGTAGACTAAATCCACACCTAGTAGTGTCTTCATGTGACCACAGCTATCATAAATAATTAATATTTGCAGTTATGTGATCTCTTAGATTATTGTAACAGACATGAAACTGATGTGATAGAGAACTGAAAGCACACAAAAGGCTAAAAAGTCATATCAAACTCGGGATCTCTTATATGACTACTTTGAAATGAGTGCAGAAACATACTCTGTCATTCGAATGGTAGTAGGGCTTCCAGACTTTATTACTTGTAATAACATATCCATTCGTTTGTGAAATATATAAAACTATTACTGTAGTAGCAAAAGCAAAACTGCTCCATCCATTTTATTACAATTTGCTTTTCACATTACAATACTAATTGCTATATATAAGACGTATTTTGATCAGTAAATTAAAAATCCTTCTATGTTCTTCTCTACTAATAGGAGAATTCTTTCTGTTATCTAGCATTTATATCTCAAGAATTTGTCAATCCTATAACAGAATAAATAAAAAATTAAAAAAACCTTTTAAATGTGAGTCACATTCCCTGGATATTGCAGCACGTTTTATGACATCTGGTTCCGAGTTTATCCTAAGAGTGAGTTAAATAACATAATAAACTAGCACGTAAACCAGCTCGATATTTCCTGGCCTTTTTTCTGTTATGAATATATACGTAAATGTATTTACTAAGGTGGTAACACAACAGGCCTCATTTAGTAATTTCATTTGTACGTAGTAAGAAAGCCGTCTTTAGTGGCATTAGTCTTTGATAGAAGAAGTATTTTGCTAAATATCTGAAAAAAAATTTGAGGATAATTTTTTCTGAATAAAAACAATACGTATATTGAATTTCACACTCAGTCCAGATATTCATAGAAATCTTTGAAATTATTTCTTTAATTCAATTTCACTCAGACCCCTGAAAAAGCGCGAAAATTCACTAGCTGAATATTTTATTGAGATTGTAAATATCATAAATATTAGGAACAGAATAAGGAATATGTAAACTTCACTCGACATATGAATTGGTAGATGAAGTTAAGAATAACCACTATCGGTTTACCCTAATTTTAGTACTCGTTTTACAAACAAAATGAGTACAAAATATTATTTGGTTTTATATTGATGTAATTTTCATAGCATTCATTCTATAACAAAACAGTAGTTAAAATAAATTACCGGAGCTTATTTCGTGGAAGTATGAATGTCAGCTGTTATCCACACAGCTGACGTAGCGAATTGTTAATTGTGTATTCTTAAATTAATGTTGAGCCTGAATTACCTCTTTAAACTACGTTACTGAAGTCAGCAATGATACTTACATTATGTTTGGAGACTAGTAATAATATTTTACACTTTTACGTATATTAAATTTAAGTGCAAGTGTTGTGTTGTGCAATTTAGCTCAAATTGATTCCATTGTTAGAGCTATTTTTGTCATACCCACTTGCCATTACACCGACCAGTTGATATCCAGTGTCCAAAACAGTATTGAGGCCCAAACATGCAACTTGAGAAATAGTTGAGAAACTGGTTGACTGTGATTTTGGTCACTCAGTCAATAATTATATGCTGATTTCAGAATCCTTAAAAGCCAGTCACAATAGTTATAATGGAATATTTTCATTATTTATTAATTTTTTCAGTTGTCGCTAGTTTGTGAAGCCTGAAAAATGCAATGCTGGCACATCTGGCCCCTGTATCACATGGTCGGTAGCGTAGTTGGTTCAATTCCAGCTTTATTTGCTAAAGGTTGTAAGTTCGATCCCAATCAGAGTCAATACATTTTGAGAAAGATCAGCTGATAATCACCGGCTGTTCATTTGTCATTGGGCTATTAATTAATGACACTTTCTAAGGAATAGTCGGCCTTAGTTTGTAACAATGACTACATTCGCTCATCTACACTCATCACACTCATTCGAAATCCATATTCGCCCATATCTTGACAATCGGCGTCTTATGAATAAATAAATAAATAAATGAGCAAACAAATGGATGACTTGTTTATAATACTTCAAATATCGATGTTTTATAAAATATGTTTTGAGGTTATGTCACTCTAAAATATGTTTTGAGGTTATGTCACACTAAAATTGATCAGTAACAGAGTAGTAGTAGTGCTGATAACTGTAACAGAATTATTATAACATTTTAGAACTAAATTTATTCATGTTGAAACAGTGAAATAGAACAAAACGTAATTTTTGTTACTTAGCAATGCTCTGGTCTTTAGAAGAAATATATTGTGTTTTAAGATAGTCAAAGTATACACGTTACAGCCTAAGATTTATTAATAAAATAATTTCTTTCATGTAATTTTGAGATTATCTGGACGTCATTTTAAGTATTGATTGGAATAGTTAGTAATGAGCATAATCCTAAAAATAAGCTTTGTATGAAATCAACTAAATTGAAACATTTAGGTGGTGCTTGTATGTTAGGCAAGAGATTCTACATTGGTTTACTTGATCTGAATTATGGTATGTAAGCACAAAAACCATCGTAATGTATTATAGTTTACAAAATATAATCACAAGCTATCAAATCTTATGTTTTTAATTCTACGCCAAAAGCCTCAAGTTCCCCTATATATTTACGAATCATCATTAAAAATCTCAACTTAGAGTTTAGAAGACTGAAGTAAATCCCAATATATCAGTAATTAGTAAAACCGAAACTAAAGTTTATGTCTTTTTAAGTCTTGACTACTTTTAAATTTCTTCACTTGGCTCAGGTAGAAGTTTGTTGATGAAGAAGGAATAAATTAGCATAATTTTATATAATCAATAAATTCATTCGGTCTGACTCGTCATTATTTTACATATTTAATAAAAACGACAAAACAATTTGAGTATTATGTAATTTAAATTTCAGATATCGATGGTATAATGCAGTACTTAACGAAATATAGGAACCAATAAGAGAATTTGAGTTCATTTAAAGAACATAAATATTCGGGAATTTACATTACTATGCTTTTATATGATTCAGCATAGTTTAAAATATTAAGATTAGATATTGACACATTTTTCACTGTAAGAACATCCTGAGGGAGTTAAGGGGAGAGAGGGAGGTGCATGTTGTCACATTAATGCCACCCATTGTGAGGTTCATCGAACATTCCCCAAATGCATTTCATAAAACTAGTTAAATTGCACCTAATGTAATAGTCAACCGCGAGCAATTTGTCTAAATACCTCTGAAGTTCCTTGTCTATTATTTTGTATAAATCATTTTGGATTTAAAAATGTACGGATACTGTGTATTTCCTAACGAATTAATAAATACACATTTTTAAAATTAATAATGAATGCAAATCATCGTAATAACTTGTGCAGTTGGATCTCTATTCGTAGAAATGATACTCATCACCCTTTGGCAAATTCTTAGTAAATTTATAACTTAATGTTGATGCTTTCATGGAAAAAAGGATTAAATAATAATGAAACTGTAAAAATTGAACAAATATCAACTATGAACTTTATTTGAACAACTTATATGATTCATTTGTTTTACTCTACAAAGTTTTATTATAATTCCTAGAAAGATATTAATTTAGCAGAGATACCCTACATCAGTAAATTTGAATATATTGCAGCTTGAAGTCAAGTAAATATAATTTAACAAAAGTCATCTATATAAAAGTGTCAATTTATAATTAAGTATGATAATTATAAATCAGTAATATTTATTATTACACTACACCACATCAGTATTCTAACTGTAGTGTATGTTTTTTGGACATGATTTATTTATATTAGGCCTTAAATCTAAATAAATTCATATTCCCTCAATAAAGTAATAGATACTACAAGTAAACGATTTAGAATTGAGATTCTACCAATTTCCAAAGAAAAACTAGATTGACATTAACTATGCAAACTTAATATTTTAAAACATGTTTAAATTAATTATTTTGTTAGCTGTTCAACATATAAACGAAACAATTTTATTTATACTATAAGTCAATTTAAATCACGAAAACCAATAAATTAAAATGCACGTTATATGTAGTGGTACACTGAATTATCAGTACGTAATCCTTTAGTGTTACGGGACGGTGGAAGTGAATCAAACAGAAACTTCTCCATTGACCTTTGTTCAACTTTTAATGGAAATCAATATTCGGAAACATTGTTCCCCTCTATCAATCGCTATTTAAGAATGAAAATATAGTACAACGTTGCACATGCGTAATGCCAAGACAGACCATAGTAAATGGCCTAACCTAACCTAACCTAACCTAACCTATTCATTATACAAATCCACTTTTTTAACTAACAACAGTAAAACGCAACATTTTGAGAAATAATTGACTTCTAAAGCAAAGCCGGTTTGGAAGTTTTACCGATTCAGCAACTCTAGTGTCATGTCACTAGACAATATTATAGTACTTAGCATTTTAATTTCCAAACTTTAACTATAATATAGTATAATATTCAATAGTAAAACAAAACAATAGATTCATTTTGTTTTATTAGCCTCCAGAACTGTTATATTATAGAAATAATACTGGTTTAGATTACCTTTTTCTGTCGTAATGTAGCAGTAATGTAGGCCTAATTGAAAAACTGTTACGACAGAAAAAGGTAATCTAAACGAGTATTGTTTCTAAAAAACAATTGAACTATTTTAAATTAATTAATTTTTTAATTTAAATAAAGTAAAAAATCATGAGTTTAGTTTTGTTACTTTACAAATTTTACACATTTTACTTTAATTTATGTATACAGTACATAGTGTATATATATTTTACACTATGTACATTAATATAATCATTATAATAATATAACAATTAAAACTAAGATAATAGAAAACAATAACATAAAATAACAGAAATTAAAAAATAAATTGTAAGCCTACCTTAAATAAACGTATAATCATTTGAACACTAATAATATATATTCATCCATACACTCAGTATTCACTGTGAACACATATTCACACAGATACAAATAACATTCACTCACCAAGATCCTACAAGTAAAAATACTATATATACATTTTACTAGTGGGTCAATTACCACTATGTGTATGGGTGGGTTATTGGTTCGGTCAATTACTACTATGTGTAAGGGTAGGCGGGTGGGTCAATTACCACTATGTGTATGGGGGGGTGGGTTGATCAATTACCACTATGTGTATGGGTAGGCGGTTAGGTCAATTACCACTATGTGTAAGGGTAGGCGGGTGGATCAATTACCACTATGTGTATGAGTGGGTGGGTGGGTCAAATACCACTATGTGTATGGGTAGGCGGTTAGGTCAATTACCACTATGTGTATGGGTAGGTGGGTGGGTGGGTCAATTACCACTTTGTGCATGGGTAGGTCGGCAGGTCAATACTATTGTGAAAATATAAAGAAATATGTTAAAAGTAGATAAAGTTGTGTGTGTGTTTATGTTTGTTTCACATTTAATGTACCAATGTACGTACATAGGAATTGGTACGTTAATTACCAATTAACAGTATTCAATTGTATTACAGTAGATTCAATTCCCTGTACGTGTGGGGGTGGGTCAATACCACTGTACGTGTGGGAGTGGGTGGGTGGGTCAATACTACTGTGTGTGGGTGGGTGGGTCAATACGTCCTGTCATCCTCCTAGGGGACACGTCCTGTCATCCTCCTAGGGGACATCTTCCAGATCTTCGTCCTAAAAATACTTTAAATAACAATCACCGGCCCAATGTGTCCCTGGGTTAATACTTAATGTACTTTAGTACAAGTACTAAAGTACTCACGTCTTTGTCAGAGTTGATGGTGTACAAAACTCATGATAATGTTCTAACGATGACCTCCCACTCACTGCACTTAGTTCATAAATCAAGATGACATTATAATATTTTAAGTATGAAAATCTAACTTGCAGGCAAAATTTGAAGTTTCTAGTTTATTTTATCTTAACCAAAATATAAAATAAACTATATTTTGTATTTTTATTTATTATTTAGGGCAGGTGGGTGTGTGTGTGTGTGTGCGTGTGCGTGCGTGCGTGTGCGTGCGTGCGTGCGTGTGCGCGCGCGCGCGCGCGCGTGTGTGTGTGTGTGTGTGTGTGTGTGTGTGTGTGTGTGTGTGTGTGTGTGTGTGTGTGTGTGTGTGTGTGTGTGTGTGTGTGTGTGTGTGTGTGTGTGTGTGTGTGTGTGTGTGTGTGTGTGTTTGTGTGTGTGTGTGTTGTGGGGAAGCATTGTATTTGTGGGGTATCCCCACAACGCATATAGTTTTTTTTACTTGTAAAATTCTTTTTTAGTCGTTCTGCATACCATGAAATAGTTTTTTTACAACTTCCCCATAAATGATATATTTTACTTGTTGGAGTGTGTAACGTAGTTCGACTCCCTGCCACCACGTCGCGCCAATATCTGAAAAAGGTGTGTGAAGTGTGTATCGGTTACCTATATCTATAGACATGCCATTCCGGGGAAGCGTGTGTTTCTGTCTTAATTGTAGCATTGACATTGTGGGGAAGTTAATGTTTTTTTGTCTTACTTATATTTTAATTATTTTTTGGATATATTAGGCTTAGTCTTGATGATACTAGTGACTAACAGGACCACATGATCTTCGTTTTACTATTAGTATTGTCTCGATACTAATGTTAATATCTAGTGAATCATCGTTGGGAAAATAACCTTTTATTATTGTGTGTGTGTGTGTGTGTGTGTGTGTGTGTGTGTGTGTGTGTGTGTGTGTGTGTGTGTGTGTGTGTGTGTGTGTGTGTGTGTGTGTGTGTGTGTATGTGTTTTAAGGGCTAATTGCATGGCTCCATTACCTTATTTACCAATTAGCTTTTTCTTTATTTTTAGCGGGAATAAGCCCTCTTTGAAAACAGGATTTCGTCAAAACAAATATTCAGAATAACACATTTCCTTATACGTGTATGTATAAGATCCATACATCTTTATCTTTATGTATACGGTAAATGGTTTTAACTGATATTTAATAAGACCGATCATTAAATTTTCTTCGAAGAAGAGTTTGAGTTTTACTAGATAGTTGGTTTCCTCTTTATTTGTTAGTAAAAACTTATTTAAGTTGTTAGAGATCTCCAGGATACAAGATATTGCACTAAGTGGCTGGAAATTATCAACGTAACCTGTCCAGTAAACAATAACAAGTGCTTTTTATCAACCTTTACCTAGACAAAAACTATCTTTTTCTTCTCATCTTAACAAAATGAGATGATACGCTTCCTGATTTGATATTTTATAATTTAAACGAATAAAAACTAACTTCTCATCACTTAGTTACTATCAGTAATATCAATAATATTATGCTTTTATAAAAAAAACGGAGTAAATGAAACAATACGGTATATATTTTAGCTTCGAAGTACTAATTAATGTCAGGTTGTGTGTTGTTCAGTCCTGCATTATTTAGTGTGATTAGTCTCTTTGAGCTCTATCCAGCCGTATAATTTATATCATTGTCGCATAGTCAATAACAACCACTTCAATCGGGTGGTTGAACACACCACTTTTATGGGGATTAAAATTATAATTTAAAATAATAGTTATTTTTTAATTGTAGAATATTTAAAATATTTTTATAGGGTGAACGACTTGCTTGATAACTGAAGTTTATTTCGGTCCAGTATATGTAATGGTAACCCATATTTATATGTGGTTTTCGTAAATTAAATTATATTATAAATTGATCTTATATTACAATTAGCTTTATAGCCTTTCTTCTGCTTCCTCTGGCTTTGAATCAGGCCGTTGAGCTCATCTGGATTTCTCCTTTCCAGACTAAGACTAGCGCAACAGTCTCGTTCTCCCCAACACTGGAGGCTGATTGCGCGTATCTTGTTCCCCTCCCCCAAACTGAGTGGTGAGGTCATTTGCCGGTACTTTGACTCAATGTTTTTCAGTGAGGGTTTTTAAATTTATTTTTATTAAATTTTCAGTGTGAGGGGAATATTTATGGCAACAAGAAAAATCCTGTCTGCAGTTATTACGACAGCCATTCATACCTCAAACGCCTTGCATTTAGTGTGGTTAGGCACAAAGCAAGTATATTCATGTGCTCTAAGTGCCGTGTGACACTTCAGTTAGGACGTACACTTATGACTGAGGGTGAGCTGACTGTGGTGAGCTGACTGGAAGTTGTTTCCAGAGGCTTACCACATAGACCAGCATCGGAAATACTGATAGCTTTCGAAGGGAGTGAGAATGGAAAGATAGCTAAAGTCGTGGGTCTCTGTAGAAACAGTCTAAGGAGTGACTCACAAGTGAAGACACAAACTTGAATATGTTTATCCATAATCGTTAATTATCAATCCCAACATTACCTACTGATACCACTGTCAGGTACCTGTAACGTGTGTATGAAAGGATATTGTTGGCTGCATGTGGTTACTCTGGAGCCTCCAGTTTAGATTAACGGAAACCAATATGGTCCAGAGGGATTACTACCCTAGTATCACTGCAATGATTGCACCACTTTGGATCAGCAATGAGGGTATTCAAGCAATGAGGGGATTCTCTCACATTGGGCATTCAAAAGATTTTGTCACAAACAACAGCTAAGACAAGAGATTAATGAGGAATAATCGAAATGATGAAGGTTTCTCTAAACTGAGTATTTTGATGTTTCCTATGAACACCCCATAAAACCCAGCCAATCCTTATAGTCTATTAAAAATAGGGACAATAGTTTGAACCTATAAAAATTACAATTAGAACAATTAAATAAGTTATAATTATTACTGCAATAAACTAATTCAGATTCATTAAACTTGATCAACTATCCTGGACTAGTCATTATAATTCGACACAAAATATATTGTACTCTACCGTATGTTTATACTCAGAGATTACAACATTCATATGTTAAAGTAAGGATATCCCCACGTCGGACCGTAACTAATTATAGCTGAGCATGCCAATAAACTTTACCCATAAATTAGTTATCTAACTTAACCCAGGGTTTAGCGCTTTCAAACTTAGTAATGCCATATTGTATCATTAGTGATAACAGTAGAATATGTCATCCATATTTTACAAAACACAATTATTCATTAAATACAAACACCCGTAAGGCCAACCAAAAAGGTTAAATATACGTTAAAATCTGTAGCAACAGTGTAAATTTCAAAGATATTTATTGCCCTTAAACTAGTTTTAGTGAGGAAAATAAGCTGAAAACCCATTTTTAAGTAAGAACACCATGTTTCAAGTGACCATAGTTCTTTACATTAGTTTTATAGAAAATGAATAAGAAATATTATCAATATATTTGAAATACTATTAAGTTTTAATATTTATCATGGTTTTTTGATAGCAACAGCCAGTCAAAATATTGTCTAGGGCTCTTAAGTGAAAATGATCTAGCTAATGCCAAATATAAATGCAAATACTACAGAACAAGAGTTCCAGAATAGAGAAAACGTAACTAAACAATTTAAATCAGCCCATTTCAACCTTCGGCAAAAAGTCCCAGCTAAAAATGAAAGCAGGCTATGGTGTAAATAAATAATATCGCCTACAAACATTAATTAAATAGGTTTACAAAACTAAATAAGCTGAAACTAGATGTGAGTTTAATTTACTAAATAAACATGTCTATAAGAACATATATTTAGCAGGAAATGTAAGGAAATAAAGAAAACTTTAAAGAGATTGGAAAACTATCTGTAAGTAAATGAAAAAAACCCAAAGACTGAAATTTCCAAGGGCTTCAAGCAGAGCAAAAAAATACCGAAATAATAATAGTTCCAATAAGTAAAGAATATGGAAAAATAGGCAGAAAAAACAAATAGAAAATTCAATGAGCATATGAAGAGTATAGAACACACTATACTAATTGTCCGATTCGTAGAATTTTATGAATATTAATGTAGGATGGAAAAGAAACTATTAAGCTGATAGGCAGTAAAAGGTATAACTCAAACTGCCATAGCAACGGGAACACATTTATTTAAAAGATATCCGATTAGAAAGTGGGTCAGCAGGTGAAAAAAAAGAACTGGAACAACATAGTTTAGTGAAAAAAAAGAGACCTCGATCAGAAAGAATGGGACAAGTACGGAAAATGATTGGACATTGTTGACTTTATTTTGAGTGAACTGATTGGAGTAATATTGGAATAGTATTTATTAAAGTTTCGACTTGTCATTGAGTGTTATGTATTAATAGAAACTAATATTTATTTAATAAATTTGATAAAATAATAATTTCTATAATATTTCTACTATATAGTCAAAACATAATTAAGTTTCTTTGTGTCCGTAAACTCAACCTAGGAGTCTGCAGAGGCTGTCGGCCATGTTGGTTTAAATCTCATAAGAACAATGTTATTTGCGAATACACATTTTTCGTTATTTATTGACCAAAAGTTATGTATGAGGTGTCGTTTTAATCGTTATCATAGGAGCTTTTGATATTTTGAATACATACGCTTAGTTTTGAAAAATAATTGAAAATAAAAACTTCTAACTAAATATTTTTATATTTATTTTCTGAAAACTGATTAGAAATTTGCAAAGCAATTCCAGCGAGCAAATTCGTTCTTGATAAAATGCGGAATTTTAAAATCTAAAAATAACTGTTTAGTTTGCATACGCATGGTCGTACGTCCGGTTCGAAAATAACATTGTTGTTATAGGAAAAACCAACATGGCTGATAGCCTCTGCAGACTCTTAATTGGTGAGGGTATATTTGTTATTTGCCTGAGGAGGCTAATTACTTATTTGAGAGTGTACTACTAATATAATACATGTAACTAACTATGAATTACATGTAATTGAGCTTGCTACGTGGGTAACTCAAATATGTACTTAAGGTGTTTAAGACTTGTAGATATAACTAGAACATGGATGTTAAACTAAAGATCTGTGACCAAAGTAATAAGTTTTAGTGATATAAAGGTGAATTTAATATACTGTAGTTTACTGAAAAATAATCAATATAAAAAGTGTATTCATTGAATAATAGCTTTGGATATGATTTGCTTAGCCATTTTATATTCCGAATGTGTTTACAAATTAGAATTGATGTGTATGTTATGAATTATTGCAACTAACTCAATAAGCAGATCTTCACGCATCTTAAGTTAGAATTGTGAGATTCAAAGTAAAGAAGTATGTACGAACGCATTTGTTTATACCATAATACATAATGTTAATGCATTTCTGTTATATCGAAAATAAGTAATTTAATAAAAGCAATCTAGAGATATATGTACTTATTTTCAACAAGTAATGGCCACTGTAAGATTATACTTTTTCATGTTATGGAAAGAGGCCAACAATTTTACATAAAAGAACAAAACAAACAAGTTTGTAACTTGTAAGGATATCCTAGTTTATGTTTCGTAAACAGTTACATTATTAAATCTTTGTTTTTATCTTATATATAAAAAAAGTTTGTGTTTAAAACATGTGATAGAGAAATAAAGCACATATAAAGTATTAATGGAACCAACATGTATATAGTTCATAATAAGTAAAGATTGCAGTTTAAATAGTTAAATTGGCTACAGTACAATATTCTGTTACTATTTTTAACAAATAACATTCAATAACACATTTCAGCCACTTAGATCGTTCCTCATTATCATACAATAGACAATATATCAACACAAGAGTTGGTATTCGATACAGATAACACTATTACTAATAGTAATTTGCAGGCTATTGAAGGGATGTTGTTCTTTTCAACCATCTTAAAGAGTGAAAATTATCTTTTTCCTAAAAACAATAGTTGACCCCAATGCGAGTCAGAATTTCTTGATCTTAGCACACACCGTTTACCAAAACAAATTCACATCCTGAAAAGCTCCAAATAGGTAATATTTATAGCTCGCAAGTTATAAAACGTTCCAATTACTGAATGATCATTTGCTAATACATTAAAACAATTCGTGAAATGTTTATTTACGGTTTGAATTTTATTTGTTAACACTAAATATCCGTGCATGGAATGTAATGTTTACTTTATCAAACAAACAAAATGGTCCAAACCATTGGAATCATATGTTTGTCTCTAAATAAAACCAAACAAAGCAATAATTGATTTTGAAAGTGTATTGTGCACAGTAAAACAAGCAATATATCCAACATTTCAATGAAATTTAAAATATTATCAGCCACGTTGGATGCTGCTTGACGCCATACTTAAGAATCGTGTTACACAACAGGGATAAATATTAATTTTGCTAAGCCTTTGGAATAATATTTATACAATAAATGCAATATATTTCAATAATATTGTATTATTGGATTTTGTATGTATTATTGGATCTTGGGATATTATACAAAATATACAAAAATTTAGTAAAAGCAATGTTTAAATTTAAATGCAAACATATAATTAAAATGATTGTTAGTTGAAGACTTAGGATTAAAGTATTTTATACATTTATTTTTGTAGAGTAAAAACATAAAGTGACGGGTTCAAAACTTCCTGGAAGACTTAAAAAAATTAAATATTACCGAAAAATTTACCAGATATATGACTGGGATGGTTAGAAAAAAACTAAGAAATGAAAAACTGAGAGAGAATTTGAGGTTTCAAGAAAAAATCTAGACCTGACATAAAAACATTTGAAGAAAAAAATCCAACCTCGAAAAGAATGAAAAATATTACAGATTTTAAATAATTACCACATCAAGCTAATTAATTTTGATCAATTAATAAAAAAAGGACAAAGGCAGTAACAATTCTTTTATCAATAACCATACTAAGTTTGGCATTACATTATTACCATCAAACACTGAGATCCTTTTTAAACAAATTTTAAATAGTTAACAGAGTTGACTATTGGATTTCCATGAACGCAGGTATACCATAAATATAATAAATAATTCAGTATATTAAAACGCACTAATTCAGTATATTAGTGGCTTCTATTTTATTATTTAAATACATAATTCTGTGGAATAGCAAATTAGAAATTATTATTTTACATAGAAATCTATATTTATAAAAGAGGATGTTTGTATGTTTGAAGTTTATGCGCTGCCAAACCATCCAACCGATCGCCATGAAACTTTAGGATGTTGTCCTGTATACTCCCGAGATGGTTTCTGTGAAGTTTGATGCAGATCCGTTCACAGGGTCCCGCCCCACGGGCTCCTAAAGATCCCATGTTATTCAAATGGAGAATCTGAATTATTTACAAAAAACATATGACTGTGTGGTTTAATGTAGTTTCACATGCCAGATTGAATGCCAGATTCACATAAGCAGAATGAAGTTCTCACAACAACAGTACTGTATATGTTTTGATTTATTGTAGTTCTACATTTAACCTTGAGAGTGTAGCACTCACTACTTTTACTTGATCAGGTGATCTGTATTTGGTGTTAACCTTTTTTCCTCGGTAATTAAAACATGTGGTGAAACGTGAAAATAAAAAATAAATAATTATTTGTTTTGCAGTTTACTTTTTATGACATGCCTCCTAAAAAATCTAATATTGGTAGAAGAAGCAAAAATGCTCGAATTCTTTCAGCTAGTAGGTTCTAAATCAAACTCAATATTATGACCGGCGAAGCGGGCGGGTACAGCTAGTTCTTATATAAAATTTGACCACCATCAGAAATGTAGAATATTAAACTGTATACATGCTACGTATATTAAAACTCAAACGTTGATCTGTCACTTAACGTAGATGAATATGTTTTGAATCACAGTGGATTGGCGACTGATTAAAACAGATTCACTAAATGTGCCATTCAATGTAGGGATATTGACGATTTCCCACGGGGTACTTGGACACGCCCCAACAGTGACTGCTCTAGATTTGAATGTCAAACGGTCTTTGAACAAATTGATTAATTGTCTGAAACATTATGTATATTGAATATAATTTATATTTGTGAATTCAAGAATTTTGAATATGTATATTTAAGATCAAGTAAATTTAACAATTTATTTCATGATATTGTACATTTTGTATTTCTTAATTTCGAAATTATCATCATCTTAAATATATCAAAACTAGTTTTTGTGTTACTTATTTGTTCTTTTATAATTTTACTGCTTCGTGGTAAATTCCGATAAAATTTACCTCTTACTTAAATAGATATTTTGAATGTTGGTTTAACAAATGTTTATGATATTTCTTCTGTTTTAACAAATAGAAGTAAGAAGGATAATTTATACTGGTCATATGTTAATTGTATTTTAATGTTTATTGAGAGAGTGAAAGTCACATAACTTATTCGCTCATATAAGTAACATGCAAACAAAATAGACGAATAAAAACCTGAAAATTGAGTGCCCACGTAACCATTATTAGATTATTATTTGTTTCGTAGACGGATTATTATTTGTTTCTAGAGTAAAAATAAAAATACACTATTATTTAGGGTATTGTTCAAATACATTTAACAAACAAAAAGCTGTCCTGCCATTTACAATGCTTGAATTTATCAAAACTTAAAAAATAGAACATAAAAACATTTACAAAATGTTAAAAATTAGTAACAAAATATAAATAACTAGAGTAATTCATATTTTAAACAATTATCAAAGCGATAAATAAATAGAAACCCTTCCTACAGCGTTTTGCGTACTTCATCAAACATTTTGAATACAATTACGACCAAATAACTTGTTTTGTGTAGACGTTTCGAGTTCCTTTTGTTCAACTAAATGCTATGGTTGAAACAGGCACTGAACAATATTGGTAATTGATTTTTTTCACTAGCCAATTATTTATAGTATGTTTACAGTATGTTGAAAATTCTTAAATTTGAAGCATATACGTACCATATATTCAAAACTTGGGTCTCTAGCTAGCACAACTGAATTTGCTTGATGGGCTTGGACCGATGTGTCATAGCAACGTTAGAATACTCCGTAAAAATGCCACTGGAATTGAAAGAAAAACCAACAAGTTTGGTTCAAGAAAACTTTTATGAGTAGAACAAAACATTATTTTTAAGTAGAGTTGGATTATTTATTTATTTTGTTACTGTTATTATTATTTTTTAATCACTCATTAAGTAATAGTAAATGAAATGATTATCGTTTCACAGAATAGCTATTTGAACATCGTATTCAATTTATTTATTTGTTTAAGGAGTTCCGTGGCTTTGTTTAGTAAAATATTCTTACAGATTCAAAGAAATTATGAACATAATTTCCTTATGAACCTTGTGTACGGAACGACGTGATTTGTAAGGGGTATAATGTGATTGCTCATAAAAGCCACAATGTGAAGGTCTTTGGTCAGTTTTGGACATTATGTGGAAACGGCTACGTGAGTTACGTAATATATTTATAGAACCCTAAAAATATTAATTATTTTTCAATTGAATCATAGATACTAGGAAGTATAAACACTCAGTTTATGCTTCTTCCGTTAGAGGCACTGTTAATTAGGGTAGTATTTTCACATATATTTTTATTTATGTTTAATTTTTTTATTTAGTTTGCTGTATTGAAATGATTAAATCCGTACAATTCCAATTACAATTAACATTTTACTTACTTAAAGGGTTATCCTTATAATCCAAATCAGATGTAAATACAAATTAATTAGCTAAATAAGATTGGTTCAAAAAGGTCGATAAAAGAAGTAAAGGTACTAAGAAGTCCTGGTCTGAGTATTAGAGAGGCCTCTAAGTACGACTGTCCCGGGTGGACTAAGTATTAGAGAGGCCTCAAAAGTACGACTGTCTCGGGTGGACTGAGTATTAGAGAGGCCTCTAAGTACGACTGTCCCAGGTGGACTGAGTATTAGAGAGGCCTCTAAGTACGACTGTCCCGGGTGGACTGAGTATTAGAGAGGCCTCTAAGTACGACTGTCCCGGGTGGACTGAGTATTAGAGAGGCCTCAAGTACGACTGTCTCGGGTGGACTGAGTATTAGAGAGGCCTCTAAATACGACTGTCCCAGGTGGACTGAGTATTAGAGAGGCCTCTAAGTACGACTGTCCCGGGTGGACTGAGTATTAGAGAGGCCTCAAGTACGACTGTCCCGGGTGGACTGAGTATTAGAGAGGCCTCAAGTACGACTGTCTCGGGTGGACTGAGTATTAGAGAGGCCTCTAAGTACGACTGTCCCAGGTGGACTGAGTATTAGAGAGGCCTCTAAGTACGACTGTCCCGGGTGGACTGAGTATTAGAGAGGCCTCTATGTACGACTGTCCCGGGTGGACTGAGTATTAGAGAGGCCTCAACAACGACTGTCCCGGGTGGACTGAGTATTAGAGAGGCCTCTATGTACGACTGCCCCGGGTGGACTGAGTATTAGAGAGGCCTTTAAGTACGACTGTCCCGGGTGGACTGAGTATTAGAGATGCCTCTATGTACGACTGTCCCGGGTGGACTGAGTATTAGAGAGGCCTCTAAGTACGACTGTCCCGGGTGGACTGAGTATTAGAGAGGCCTCTAAGTACGACTGTCCCGGGTGGACTGAGTATTAGAGAGGCCTCTAAGTACGAATGTCCCGGGTGGACTGTGTATTAGAGAGGCCTCTAAGTACGACTGTCCCGGGTGGACTGAGTATTAGAGAGGCCTCTAAGTACGACTGTCCCGGGTGGACTGAGTATTAGAGAGGCCTCTATGTACGACTGTCCCGGGTGGACTGAGTATTAGAGAGGCCTCTATGTACGACTGTCCCGGGTGGACTGAGTATTAGAGAGGCCTCTAAGTACGACTGTCCCGGGTGGACTGAGTATTAGAGAGGGCTCTATGTACGAATGTCCCGGGTGGACTGAGTATTAGAGAGGCCTCTAAGTACGACTGTCCCGGGTGGATTGAGTACAAAAAATGTACGTTTGTTTAGTTTTAAATTACAAATTTACTTATATTTTTCCTTAAAGTAATAGCAATTATTGCATTGTAAAACAATGTGCCAATCTATAATTAGGCTGTTCTTTATCAGTTCTATCGCCAGATTCAATTTCGGGTTACATTTCATGAGCACCAACTAATTATGGACCTCAATTACAACTGTAATTTATTTCTTCAGTTAGTATAATTACTTCGTTTCATTCATGTATTGTGAAATGAATTTACCTCTAGCACTTATATTTTTAATTTTGTCTTTATTATATATATATATATATATATATATATATATATATATATATATATATATATATATATATATATATATTTGATCATATAAAGTACATTCCGTTTATTTAAATTTTTTTTTTGATATCGTTTCATTGTTCTTAGCAGTAATGGAAAGAAAAAGTTGCAATAAACTTACTGGATGTAGATAATAAGAAACTTGAGTTTCAAAACAAATATGTTATAAGGAAATAGTGTTTTAATTTAAAATATCTGTGGTCACTCATTATTGAAGTATCAGAGTCATAATCATAATATAAAATATGCAATATTTATAGGAGAACATGTTTAAATACATTGTATTAATTAATTTTTAATTAAATTTAATGACTTAATATAATATATGGCTTAGTTAGTATGTTCATACATAACTAATCGTTTTAAAAACAATAATAATATACGGGTGTTATTAGATAATAATTAGATTATAATATAAGACTAAATTAGAAAATAATTATGCATAAAAATGTGATACTGTGGAAAGTTACCATCCCATCAACTGGGTAGCTCATCAGGGTATTAAGCCATTGAGGTTTGTCAGAGTAGTTCAACTTGGCAGCGCGTCAGGGTAGTAAGTCGTTGAGGGTAATCTGAGTTGTTTAACTTGGCAGATCGTCAGGGTATTAAGTCATTGAGGTTTGTCAGAGTAGTTCAATTTGGCAGCGCAGAGTATTAAGTCATAGAGTTTTGTCAGAGTAGTTCAACTTGGCAGCGCATCAGAGTATTTAGTCATAGAGTTTTGTCACAGTAGTTTAACTTGGCAGCTTATCTGTGTGGTATGTCAGTGAGTTGTGACATAGTAGTTAAACTAGGAAGCCTGTCTGGGTATTAAGTCGTTGAGGTTTGTCAGAGTAGTTCAACTTGGCAGCGCGTCATAGTATTAAGTCATAGAGTTTTGTCATAGTAGTTCAACTTGGCAGCTTATCTGTGTGGTACGACAGTGAGATGTGACATAGTAGTTAAACTAGGCAGCTCGTGAGGGTCAATGGGGTTTTTATGAGTAGTTCAACTTGTCTGTGTGGTATACAAGTGAGCTTGTCTGTGTGGTATATCAGTGAACTTGGGCGAGTCGGTGACCGAGTGGTCTAAGACGTCAGGACCAAAGTCTGGGTTAGAGCTTGGGTTAGAGATAGCGTTGGTTCGAATCCAGTCTAGACTGGAAATATGTATCAGTAATAATTACCTTGTACTGTACTGGTTCGCCCCCTTGTTATGTCTGAATAAGTTCCTCGCACAGATGAATAGTCTATGAGGAATGGGCAGAGTAATGTTAAGAAGGAGGTTGGCCTCTCCTTTTATATATATATATATATATATATATATATATATATATATATATATATATAAACAAGAAAAAAAGTTCAACTAGGCAGCTCGTCAGGTTAGTAAGACAGTGGGGTTTGTATGAGTAGTTCAACTTGCAGCTTGTCTGTATGGTATGTCAGTGAGCTGTAACAGAGTAACTCAAGTAAGCAGCTCGTCAGGGTAGTAAGTCAGTGGGGTTTGTCAGAGTAATTTAACTAGGCAGCTCGTCAGGGCAATAAGTCAGTGGGATTTGTCTAAGTAGTCCAACTGAGTAGCTTGTCAGGGAAGTAAGTCAGTAGGGTTTGTCTAGTAGTTCAACTGGGTAGCCCGTCAGGGTAAATAAGTCAGTGGGGTTTGTCTAGTAGTTCAACTGGGTAGCCCGGCAGGGTAAATAAGTCAGTAGGGTTTGTCTAGTAGTTCAACTGAGTAGCTTGTCAGGGAAGTAAGTCAGTAGGGTTTGTCTAGTAGTTCAACTGGGTAGCCCGTCAGGGTAAATAAGTCAGTAGGGTTTGTCTAGTAGTTCAACTGGGTAGCCCGTCAGGGTAAATAAGTCAGTAGGGTTTGTCTAGTAGTTCAACTGAGTAGCTTGTCAGGGAAGTAAGTCAGTAGAGTTTGTCTAGTAGTTCAACTGGGTAGCCCGTCAGGGTAAATAAGTCAGTGGGGTTTGTCTGAGTTGTTCAACTGGGTAGCCCGTCAGGGTAAATAAGTCAGTGGGGTTTGTCTAGTAGTTCAACTGAGTAGCTTGTCAGGGAAGTAAGTCAGTAGGGTTTGTCTAGTTGTTCAACTGGGTAGCCCGTCAGGGTAAATAAGTCAGTGGGGTTTGTCTGAGTTGTTCAACTGAGTATTTAGTCAGGATAGTAAGTCAATGAGGGTGTGAGTAGTTCAGCTGGGTAGCTTGTAAGTGTATTATATCAGTGAGCTATGTCAGAGTAGTTCGATTGGGTAGCTCGTCAGGGAAGTAAGTCAGTAGGGTTTGTCTAGTAGTTCAACTGGGTAGCCCGTCAGGGTAAATAAGTCAGTGGGGTTTGTCTGAGTTGTTCAACTGAGTATTTAGTCAGGATAGTAAGTCAATGAGGGTGTGAGTAGTTCAGCTGGGTAGCTTGTAAGTGTATTATATCAGTGAGCTATGTCAGAGTAGTTTGATTGGGTAGCTCGTCAGGGTAAATAAGTCAGTGGGGTTTGTCTAGTAGTTCAACTGAGTATTTAGTCAGGATAGTAAGTCAATGAGGGTGTGAGTAGTTCAGCTGGGTAGCTTGTAAGTGTATTATATCAGTGAGCTATGTCAGAGTAGTTTGATTGGGTAGCTCGTCAGGGTAAATAAGTCAGTGGGGTTTGTCTGAGTTGTTCAACTGAGTATTTAGTCAGGATAGTAAGTCAATGAGGGTGTGAGTAGTTCAGCTGGGTAGCTTGTAAGTGTATTATATCAGTGAGCTATGTCAGAGTAGTTTGATTGGGTAGCTCATCAGGGTAAATAAGTCAGTGGGGTTTGTCTAGTAGTTCAACTGAGTATTTAGTCAGGATAGTAAGTCAATGAGGGTGTGAGTAGTTAAGCTGGGTAGCTTGTAAGTGTATTATATCAGTGTGCTATGTCAGAGTAGTTTGATTGGGTAGCTCGTCAGGGTAAATAAGTCAGTGGGGTTTGTCTAGTAGTTCAACTGAGTATTTAGTCAGGATAGTAAGTCAATGAGGGTGTAAGTAGTTCAGCTGGGTAGCTTGTAAGTGTATTATATCAGTGAGCTATGTCAGAATAGTTCGATTGGGTAGCTCGTCAGGGTAATAAGTCAATGAAACTTGTCAACTGGGTTGCTCGTTAGGGTAGGTCTACAAGGTGTGGTACATCATGTTACATCTTCAGGTTGTTGGCCAATGTCACCCAATCAAGCGGTCTCGTCAGTGTTATCAACTTCTAATGGCCTACCCAACATATTCTCCTACTTAACTTCCATACATAACAATTGACTTAATACTCTCAACATGGAAAGTAACACATTATGTTCTAAATAAATCACATATACAATGAGTATATAATGGACATTATTGCACTTTATTCAAGTAAAACTATCTCATACGTAAATTTAGAACATTATAAGACTTAATTTTGCTGCTCTTCAATGTGTCTAACTAAAAACAGGGCGTGCTCGATAATTAACATAATATAGAATATACAGATTGTATATCCAAAGTAACATTTTTAATAATTCCAATGCACTCTATGTTTAAAAAAATATTATTTACCTGGCTAAGTCACTTTGATATGTAGCCACCCGTATAAATTACATTATTCTCATTACAATTAATCTCCAGTTCATAAGCACAAAACTCACGCACGCGCGCGCGCTCGCGCGTGAGTGTGTGTGTGTGTGTGTGAGATGCTAAAACTCATAACGAGAAATTGAGTTACTTGTCCGAGATAGTACTTTGAGTGATACAGTATATGCAATAAAAACAAGATATATCTATGTGGCTTTAAATTTGAATATAATATTTATCTTTGTATTCATCTATATATACAAATATATATATTTGTATGGATCTAATTTTAGGAATTGTTCATGACATATTTTTTATTTGAAAGCTAAGCTTAATGAATTAAGGCAAATACATTTTCCATGCACTAATGATTAACGAGATCTCTAACGAGGAAACTCTATTTTATAAAAGTTGTAACGATCACTTATTATTATTAAAATGTCAACATTTGTATATTTGATTGCATTCAAAGTATAACAATTATTAATTAAAGATACTATGTGTGGGAATAATTACATATGATCATGATAATAAACAAGAATACTGGCCATTCTTATAAAAAAAATAAACCAGATTTATTAAAGGAATCTTTAAAGTTTTAAGAGCCTATTTATATTGTTTAGCTCTCTCTGTTAAATAATACCAGTTGGCCTGAACTACAGTTGAATATAATATTTAAAACCACTATGCGTAGAGCAAGTATTATTTTATGAGATTTTAATGAGGTTGAACACTCTTACATTACCTGTTTATTTTTTTCAATTCATCACATATTGTTAAAAAATATATTCTTTTACATTTTATAAATAATATGTAAATCGTGTTATATGTAAAAAATTTTTCATAAATAAATGTTTCATACTTTTTCCATATTTTAAATTCTTCAATTAAAAATAGTACAGTACAACAGTAGTCGTTTCAGTTACAGACAAATAGTGATCTTATTCACGTTCGTTGTAGGCTGGCGAACTTCTGCTGATTCCTACTAGACTTGTTTGTTAACATCAACTGAGATCTTTATAGTACACTCACCTACATACTACATAATAAGTTAAAATAATTTTCATGTTGAATTATTACACAACAGATAAATAAAATAGTTAATGTAGGCTGATGGTGGCCTTTAAAAACTAAACACATACTGAATATACAAGCACTGTTACAAAATTAAGATAACAAAGATAACAAAATTAAGTGATGTAATTTTTAATCTTCTTATAAAAAGTTCGAAAGTTCTATATTTTTTGTACAAAAGTACTTAAGGGTGGACCATATCTACCATTCTGCTATTGGATAGATAATCAAACAAATACGATATGTTTTGTTCTAACCTAATTTTAATTAGGTTTGAAAATTAAACGCCTTTAAAAATGATTTAAGTAATTATATTAATTATTATAATTTACTTATACACCTTTACTATATCATAAAATCTTTTTATTTCATATAATATTTGTATTTAACAATTATCTTGAGCAAACAAAACCTATGAAATTTAACAAAAGCTTCTTTTTAAGTTTTTAAAAGAATTTCCTTAGTCCAGATTAATTAGTTTGGCCAAATAATCTATTTTGTATTGCTTTAAACATAATATTTTTCTAATATAGTGAACAATCCTATTGAACCATTTACAACATCTACTCTCTATCAACATATTTAGATATGTTTTTAATAGGATATACATACATTCCTAGAGCTCTCAGAAGTGAAATTTTAAACACAGATCATATATAAAGTAGAACTTTGACCTGTTAGTAAAATTTTCTAGGAAAACGAAATTGATAAATAAGCAAATGTCGGAAATAATTACAAATTTATAAAAAGTTTAGTTTTGGATCGCTATCGAATACCCAACAAGTAATTCAGCTTTAGAGTGATGCGACTACACTGAATTGGTGTTCAAATAACATTTGTTACATTATCTTCTTTTATTAATTGAATGACGTTGAAACGTGAAGTAAGTTGAATCTGAAATAAATATATAATTGGTACAAACACATCTTGTTAGTTGTTCGTCTTACCGTGACGTCATCAATGTCGGACGTGGTTCGATACCAAATGATATCGAACTGCGTAGGCTATCATTTGATAGCCCTACACCGTTTCGCAGGTGCACTCCAATATCATTACATAAATGACATTTTTAGAAACAATGTACAAAAATATAGTTAAAGCTGCACAGATGATAATATCTAACCGAATAACTAAACGGTTAGGTCCTCAGTTATATATTGATAAACCATATATTAGTAAAATATATAACCAATCGAACTAATCGAACAAAAACAAATTAAAATCCACAGTGTAATTTTGATGTACTATAAAATAAATATTGGAATTAAGCATTGTTACATCCATATATTTTGGATGCAGTAAATGATGCACAAATTATAGTCCATACAGTGTATATAATCATTTTGGAAATTTTCTTACTGCGTGTGGGCTAGACTATTATTAGTTTGATTATATTATGTCAGGATACGTTAGTTGATACATACATATATACTGTATATTTATTTATTTAGGGAGAGGCATGTCTCCTTCTAAACCTAACTCTGTCCATTCCACATAGACTATTGATTTGTCCGAGGGACTTATTCAGACAAAATAAGGGGGTAAACCAGAACTGTAGAAAGTGAATATTATTTATAAGTTTTCCTGTCTAGGCCGGATTCGAACCGGAGCTATCTAGAACCTACGTTCAAAATTCTGACGCCTTAGACCGCTCAGCCACCGGCTCGCCCAAGCTGTAAAAAAAGAGGAGAAAAGAGGGAGCATGCCCCAACGAATGATTATAAATTTGTGAAAGATTCTAAATACATCTTTCATCACCTGGTATATTATTTACATATATATAAATGCGGCAGATTCAGTGAAGTACTTTCTTAAAGCAGATTGAGAAGTACTTTACTCAACAGTAAAGTACTTCTCAACGTAGCTTCAGTGTATGGTATTTACATCGTGTCTTGTCCATATTTACACTGAAGTCATAATTTTAAGTATATATACGAAACTATGTAACTGAAAATGTTGGACAGAACATTTAAAATATGTGTAAATTCTGCAATACAAAGACACGATTCCTGTAGAATGATTTCATTGTAAGCCATATACCAATCTATAATTAGGTTGTATTTTATTCTCAATACGTCATCAGTCGTTATCACCAGATTAAATTTCAGGCTACACTTCATTAATAGCAACTAATTATTAGCACAGATTAGTTATAATGAGTTTCCTCAATTAATTACTACCGTAATTTAATTGCCATGCAGCCTTGCATGTGGCATGTTTTGTCTTGATTCATAATAGTTTACAAGATTCTTTAAGTAAAAATCAAATTAATTTTTCTGATCCTATTTGACTTTCTTTAAAATATAGTGGAGTTGAGCTATTGAATGTTGAAGCTATTGAAGTAATCCAATCTGCTGTATAATAAATAAGCCGATGGCAGATAATTAAATATTATAGGTCCTTAACGTTTAACATGTCGAATTCAACTGTCCATTCTTATCATAAACCTAAACAGATTCCACGAAATCGTTCTCATATTAATAAGAATTTCATTAATTTGCTATTTATTAATAGTCAACAATCTAAATTATCTTTATAGAATATGAAATACTTGATTTAAAATATAAAATTAACATAATCCATTAGAAGTTACTGTTTAATGGTATAATTTATACTATTAGACATCGTAATTAGAGGTTATTTAGAGGGAAGATTAATTAATATAATAAGATTTTTTATTATTTTCTCATCATAATTCTTTTCTTAACACTCTCGTCTGTTGTTAAACCTAAGAAAATTTAAATGTTTTAAAAAACACTTAAATTAACTTTTATTAGGTGGTGGTAAGCGGACACCATACATTAATCTTGTTCAATGTTCAAATACAATATTATTATTTTGACAGTACTGAGATATCTATATCATGCACCTGTTAAGCATCTTTTAAAATTAATAAAAAGATAAAATTGTGACGAAGTATGTAACTGTAAATATGTTCTACGGAGTCACGTTTGGTTTGTTCAAAAATAAACTATTAAGTAAAGAAAAATGTGCCACGTTGTAAAAAAGTGTTAAGAGACACCAGGACATACTATCCTTAATTCCTATTCTTGAAATTCAAAATATCAAAAGCTTAAAATGACGTCATAACACGAATGTTTTACTAAAACATATATTTACCATTGGAACCCTTCTTATTTATGTTGGAAATAAAAAACACCTGATTCAATACCCTACGTATAACTTTTGTGAAACTGTCCTATTTAATAAAATATTAAAAATATACAAATAATATTATATTTACATAAAGTAATAAAAGCATTAATGTACTTTCACCTTATAAATAAACCCATTATAAAATGTATAAATACATTTTAAAACAAGTAAGCACGAATGGGACAATATTGCATGTTTGTTAAGAATATATTGTAGTTTTGTTAACTTAAGTAATACATAGTAAAATAATACAATACCAAACTAGTAAATATTATTTTGATCAAACGGATTACGATATTCTAACAATGATACAACGATATCGTACGTTTGGTAATAATATTTGAATATTCAGTTTGCATGTCACTTGGGAATTTGTTTTATTGCTAACAGACTAAGTGGTATGTTAATATTTACTCCCTCCCCCAATGGCACTAAACGAGTACATTGTGTAATTAAAATGGATGTGGGCTCCTAAATTTGCATTGTTATTAAAGCTCTGAGCTTTATTGAAAAAAATCATTAATTCAGGCTGGTCTAAGTAAAACTTACAAAAACGTAAAAAAATAAAGCAAATTTTAATAATATCCTCTGTATAGCCCATACTTTAAACTTACCTTTTTTATTTACTGGACATTTCTTTTGTTTTGTTTTAGTTGGCTAGTCATCACAACTAGTAAAGATGCCTAGTAATTCCAAACCTTGTTTCATATTTTGTAAACATTTACTTTTTGGTGGAATAAAATTTATTCTTATTCTTATTCTATTTTGATAAAGAAAGTTAAATAATATTTGTTTGTGAAGCTCCCTGACTAGAAGACCTAATTTCTATACGTAAAGGATCACTATACCACTAGTAAGACAAGTTTAATACGTTCCTGTTATGGCACCAGGTCAGAAAATATTTCAATATTTGATTTGAGTTTTTCAACTGTAGGTATTTTTTCATTTTTTGAATTTTCTTTGACTTTGATAATTCCATTCAACGAAATGTTCAATTGTTGGATATTTTGGGAAACTTACTTCAAATTGCAAAGATTTATTCTGCAAGATGCTTTGTAAACATTGTACTAAAATCGTTCGAACTGTTTCTGACATCTGATATAAACACACACGAGTATTTAGTTAGTATGTGGAACTGTTTCTGACATCTGATATAAACACACACGAGTATTTAGTTAGTATGTGGAACTGTTTCTGACATCTGATATAAACACATACGAGTATTTAGTTAGTATGTGGAACTGTTTCTGACATCTGATATAAACACACACGAGTATTTAGTTAGTATGTGGAACTGTTTCTGACATCTGATATAAACACACACGAGTATTTAGTTAGTATGTGGAACTGTTTCTGACATCTGATATAAACACACACGAGTATTTAGTTAGTATGTGGTGGTTGTAATTTGGAGGATATTTTTTAATTCTCAAAACATTGTTATGAAATATGGTTTATTGAGTAATTTCAAAATGTATTTTGAAGTTGACGATCTCTTATAACAATCAAACTAAAGTAGACGTTTTTTATGGGGCTGGAGCTAAAAACTCGTTTACTTCTAATGTTATAGTTAGTATAATTATTAAGTTTTTTAAATATCTAATAAGACCCAATTTTGTTCCATAGCAATTTATGGACACCTTTATAAGACCCCCTTTTTATAAAAGATGATTAGTAATTTTTACATTATGAATAGTGCATCTATTATTAAAAGCATAATTAAAAAAAGCATAAAAATGAGTTTAATTTGAGAAGGCTGCAATAATGCAATTAAGTATATTTCATAATACTGTGAAAATAAGCTAACTGATTTTTTTCATTACAAACGAAAAATAACACTAAATTACAATACCAGAAAGTGAAATTTAAGCTAACTGTCTGTTACTAAATTTTCCTATCACTAAAATTTTTGTGTTTATAAGTACATAATAATAATGTATAATTTAAATATTACACTGTTTATGTTTTTATAATACCAACCGATGAAACGTTTCATATAAAGAAGGTTAAATTATAATTAAATAACAATGGCATTTGGGTATAGATTAATCAATAGCGAGTTAGGTGCAAACCTCTCCAATTTGTGAATTGATTCAAATTTTATGTTACTTTAAACTGTTGCGTATTAACTATCGTAAAATTGTACAAACAATATATATTAGAAAATAAATATTTCTTAAATATTGCATCGCATATCACTTACTTATATGTAACTCGACATCTTTCTGCTGATAATAATTTAGAATGTAAAAAAAGACGCAAAAATACGTTTCAACAATAATAAGTAACATTTTGTTAGTGGTAGTATAAATATCTCCAACAATAACATATAACAGTAGGCCTACAGTACTTGTAACATGTGTGTTTTGCAACGTCATTCAACAGATAGTCCGTATTAAACTATATTGTGTATCCCACTGAACCAGCAAGACGGTTTTCTCACACTGAACCAGCAAGACGGTTGTATCACACTGAACAAGCAAGACGGTTGTATTACACTGAACCAGCAAGACGGTTGTATCACATTGAACAAGCAAGACGGTTGTATTACACTGAACCAGCAAGACGGTTGTATCACATTGAACAAGCAAGACGGTTGTATCACACTGAACCAGCAAGACGGTTGTATCACACTGACCAAGCAAGACGGTTGTAATACACTGAACCAGCAAGACGGTTGTATCACATTGAACAAGCAAGACGGTTGTATTACACTGAACCAGCAAGACGGTTGTATCACATTGAACAAGCAAGACGGTTGTATCACACTGAACCAGCAAGACGGTTGTATCACATTGAACAAGCAAGACGGTTGTATCACACTGAACCAGCAAGACGGTTGTATCACACTGACCAAGCAAGACGGTTGTAATACACTGAACCAGCAAGACGGTTGTATCACATTGAACAAGCAAGACGGTTGTATTACACTGAACCAGCAAGACAGTTGTATCACATTGAACCAGCAAAACGGTTGTATCACATTGAACCAGCAAGACGGTTGTATCACATTGAACCAGCAAGACAGTTGTATCACATTGAACCAGCAAGACGGTTGCATCACATTGAACCAGCAAGACAGTTGTATCACATTGAACCAGCAAGACGGTTGTATCACATTGAACCAGCAAAACGGTTGTATTACACTGAACCAGCAAGACGGTTGTATCACATTGAACCAGCAAGACGGTTGTATCACACTGAACCAGCTACATGGTTTTATAAAACTGAACCAGCAAAACGGTTGTATCACATTGAACCAGCAAGACGGTTGTATCACATTGAACCAGCAAGACGGTTGTATCACATTGAACCAGCAAGACGGTTGTATCACATTGAACCAGCAAGATGGTTGTATCACATTGAACCAGCAAGACGGTTGTATCACATTGAACAAGCAAGACGGTTGTATTACACTGAACCAGCAAGACGGTTGTATCACATTGAACAAGCAAGACGGTTGTATTACACTGAACCAGCAAGACGGTTGTATCACATTGAACAAGCAAGACGGTTGTATTACACTGAACCAGCAAGACGGTTGTATCACATTGAACAAGCAAGACGGTTGTATCACACTGAACCAGCAAGACGGTTGTATCACACTGAACCAGCAAGACGGTTGTATCACATTGAACCAGCAAGGCGGTTGTATCACACTGAACCAGCTACATGGTTTTATAAAACTGAACCAGCAAAACGGTTGTATCACATTGAACCAGCAAGACGGTTGTATCACATTGAACCAGCAAGACGGTTGTATCACATTGAACCAGCAAGACGGTTGTATCACATTGAACCAGCAAAACGGTTGTATCACACTGAACCAGCAAGACGGTTGTACACACATATGAACTCTGTTGGTTTCTTTGTACGACGGAATACACTGATAACCGAACAACTCGCCCACGGCATTAATATAGGTCCTGAGAAATCACTGTTAGACATAGCTGTGCCATTCATAATTAACAGATTAAACGGGAGGATATCAAAGTTTATTTTGTAAAATTTAATTAAAACATAACGGTTTAGAACCATAAAACAGGATAACTTGTAACAAATAATCTTTTTGTATATAGTTACACCAATTAAATAGTATTTGGACGGAAATTTAAATGATTTGATTTTTATTCAATATTTAACTTGAAAAATATTCAATGCCGCAATTATAGTTCATTTAGAAATAACTTACTCTCAATAGGTAATTTAAACTAGGTTTGACTTATGTTTACAGTGTACGGCACGATTCTTGGAAAAAAGGAAAAATGAGATTTTTTCCAAATCTTGAGCGTCCAACTCTGGTGCACCGGGACTACGCCGCATACCAGCCCTAATGACAGGGTCCAAAAAGGTGCATCCCGGAATGCATCGGGACTGCGCCGCTACCATCGCAGGTAAACTAAGCTGGGAGGCAGAATGCAAACAAATTATGCATTAACTATAAGCCAGGGAAATAGTTTCCTACTTACACTTGGGCTATATATTCTTTATTTTTGTGATTTGTGAACTCAAGTTTTACGTACTGTAAACATCAAGAAATCTTGTACGTCTCCTAATACAAAAAGTTTTATCTCCGTTGAATCCATCAAGGAGGCTTAGCAGGACACACACATTGGCATTATTAGTGTACAAAGCCGCGAGTCACCTCGAAAAAACAAACAAACTGTAATATTTCAAAAATTCATTGAAAAAAAACTTGAACAACTTAAAAATGGTCAAGTAGACAGTGTTCATTTTTTTGGACGTGTTTCTGTAAAGGTCGTGTAAATTATACTAGTATAATTTAACTTAACTTAACAATTTATAATAATTTTATTTCATTATCTTATTGACTTGTGTATTTTTAAAATTTTTACATTTTTACATTGAATATGTATGACCTTGATTTTTTACAATTGGAATTTTGTTTGGTAAAACTTCTAACTAAATTGAATATTTTTGTAAATTTTAACTTCATAATTTATCATTTTATTTCTTACATTTTTCTATTTGACATTTTTTATAACATTTTCTGACTAAATTTTATATTTTTAAAATATGCTTTTGTATGGAAATATCTTGAAATAATCTATTCTAGAATTACAGGAACTTTTTTATTAGACCATACGTAAAATATTGTATAATTATTTTAATAATCGTTAGATTACATTTGTGACTTATTGGGTAACAACGAAGTAATTGTTAGATTTAATTTGATAAAAATATATAGTTACATTAAATAAGTTCTTTGTTTGTATAAAAATGACAATAGGAGGATAAAATATTTTCATCTGTTGCCAATAACGTAGCTTAGCAATACAGCGTGAGTTTTAAAGAACTTTAACTTATAGTAAACATTTCGAAATTAAGTTCAGTAATATATATGATAATGATTAAATGCAGATAAAAATGCATTTTGCGATCAATAAAAGATGCATGGGAGTTGACGTTCCATTCTTCCGTCTCGCGCCAGCAGAATGACTGCAGTCTTTTATCCCCACTTGACAGTTGACAGATATCAACCGCAAACGTGAGACTTTCCTTTTATCAAATTCATACGTATTTCATTTCCAGCTATCTCTTCAGAAATGTCCTGAATTACATTGGAATAATTTATTAAAATATTTGAGTTACAGTACATTTGTATGAGCATAATTAATTAGTTTTTTTAAGTGTTTAGAACTATTAACTCAAGTAAATAACAATAACAGTGTCTCATTGATGTTCCTTAGAATAAGAATTATCACAAGTTGAATTGTAATAAGATGAGGTGTACAATCTCAAGAAGTCATTAATAACGCGCTTATATTTAAATAGTATTAATTTAGGAGCTGCGAGTGTTGATAGAAACAGAAAAATTATCTAACAAAACTCATTTAAAAGGCTTGATACTTTTGAAAACAAGTATTTATTATCATCTTAAAATCTTTAATTGTAAATATTTCATTTTATCCTTTTAAAGTTTATAGGGGAAAGACAAAACGTACTCAGACATTGTAATATGAGTGAAATCTTCTTTTTGAAGTGGTATAAATTGAAAAATTCGTTTGATAGCATTATGATATAAGAATTATGGAAGAAGCTTCCATTTTGACGAACTGTGATTATAAGCTGTTATCCCCCAAAGGTGTTAAAATATGTTTAAAAAGTATGTATGATGTTGACATGATAGTCAAATTGGGGTTTTATCCCTCGTTTAAATTTAATAATTATTTAAACAATGTTCAAAATATCCGTCACAATAAATAACACTGAAACATTTATTTTAATATCCCACTTAATTTAAATATCTTGCAGAACCTTTGTCATAGACAGACATAATCTTTATTGTGATTGACAAACATTGTTTGTAATACATGCGTCATAATTATTATTCTTTACAATTAATTCATGTATTCCTATACTCGAGCAAATAATTGTTTGTAAGTGAAGTAAGAATAAGTTCTTGATAAACCTGGGTAAAACTTAAAGTTTTACTGATCAGTAACTTGTCTAAAGTGTGCTTCGTTTGGATAAAAACTACATGTTTTGAGAATATCTGTTTTACTATAGTGCAATACAGAAGTGAACATAAAAAAAACTCATATTGAGTGAAAGTTGGTATGAACAATATCTTTGTCCATGGTTTCAAAGCCAAGCCTAGCTGCAATACTCTCCTTATTTTTTAATAGCAATTATCTAACTATTAAAAATAATGTTCATCAGTGTAAGACTAAATGTATGTATAAAACTGTTATATTGAACGACTTGGTAAAGTTGTTTATTACGACTGCTAACATTTTTCCACAGATTTTTTCGTTGACGCATTAATGAAATATTTAATAAGCTTACTAGGAGAATTTACCGACCAAATTGTTGATGCTGTCATGTTTGAACAAGTATAATTAAACGAAAAATTTTATTGAGGTTACTAAATGTACAAAGATAAAATACATATTTAGATAGTTAGTAATGTATGTAGTTGTACTTTTTCAAATTACTGGTATTAGAAGGATAGAAAAGGATCTGGATTGAACAATAAACTCATCTGGAAAAAAAATAATTTTAAGGTATCTATGTACAGTATTATAGTAAGTAAATTATTAAAATTGTGAGTAAAAAACAATTAAATTAAATAGATTTATTTTTATATCTTTTATATCATATGTAAGTGTGATCTATTTCACTCCTTCACATTTCATAGATCATTTATCAAGCAATAACTTACAGTAAAAGAGGACATTTAATGTTCAATACTTTTTAACATTTATCCCCTTAAAATGGTAAGCGTTCTTTATTTGTATTTTTTGCTACGCAATACTTTCATTGTAACACGACTAATTTGTAAGTCAATATGATTAATTTAAATACTGTTCATACATTGTACTATTTTTATGACGTGAACGATAGTAAAAGTAAATGCATAGACATCCAAGCCAATATAATATCATTTATGACGTGCCTGAACGATAGTAACGGTAAATGCATAGACACCCAAGCCAGTATAATATAATTTATGACGTGCCTGAACGATAGTAACAGTAAATGCATAGACACCCAAGCCAGTATAATATCATTTATGACGTGCCTGAATTATGGTAAAAGTAAATGCAAAGACACCAAAGATAGACACCCATGTCAGTATAATATCATTTATGATGTGCCTGAACGATAGTAACAGTAAATGCATAGACACCCAAGCCAGTATAATATCATTTATGACGTGCCTGAACGATAGTAACAGTAAATGTATAGACATGCAAGCCAGTATAATATTACTTATGGCTTGCCTGAACGATAGTAACAGTAAATGTATAGACACCCAAGCCAGTATAATATTACTTATGGCTTGCCTGAACGATAGTAAAAGTAAATGCATTGACACCAAAGCCAGTATAATATAATTTATGACGTGCCTGAACGATAGTAACAGTAAATCCATAGACACCCAAGCCAGTATAATATAATTTATGACGTGACTGAACGATAGTAACAGTAAATGCATAGACATCCAAGCCAGTATAATATCATTTATGACGTGCCTGAACGATAGTAACAGTAAATGCATAGACATCCAAGCCAGTATAATATCATTTATGACGTGCCTGAACGATAGTAACAGTAAATGCATAGACACCCAAGCCAGTATAATATAATTTATGACGTGCCTGAACGATAGTAACAGTAAATGCATAGACATCCAAGCCAGTATAATATCATTTATGACGTGCCTGAACGATAGTAACAGTAAATGCATAGACACCCAAGCCAGTATAATATCATTTATGACGTGCCTGAACGATAGTAACAGTAAATGCATAGACACCCAAGCCAGTATAATATAATTTATGACGTGCCTGAACGATAGTAACAGTAAATGCATAGACACCCAAGCCAGTATAATATCATTTATGACGTACCTGAATAATAGTAACAGTAAATTCATAGACACCCAAGCCAGTATAATATAATTTATGACGTGCCTGAACGATAGTAACAGTAAATGCATAGACACCCAAGCCAGTATAATATCATTTATGACGTGCCTGAACGATAGTAATAGTAAATGCATAGAACCCAAGCCAGTATAATTTATTTTATGACGTGCCTGAACTATAGTAACAGTAAATGCATATACACCCAAGCCAGTATAATATCATTTATGACGTGCCTGAACGATAGTAACAGTAAATGCATAGACACCCAAGCCAGTATAATATCTTTTATGACGTGCCTGAACGATAGTAACAGTAAATGCATAGACACCCAAGCCAGTATAATATCATTTATGACGCACCTGAACGATAGTAACAGTAAATGCATAGACACCCAAGCCAGTATAAAATAATTTATGACGTGACTGAACGATAGTAACAGTAAATGCATAGACACCCAAGCCAGTATAATATCATTTATGACGTGCCTGAACGATAGTAACAGTAAATGCATAGACACCCGAGCCAGTATAAAATAATTTATGACGTGCCTGAACGATAGTAACTGTAAATGCATAGACACCCAAGCCAGTATAATATCATTTATGACGTGCCTGAACGATAGTAACAGTAAATGCATAGACAACCAAGCCAGTATAATATCATTTATGACGTGCCTGAACGATAGTAACAGTAAATGCATAGACACCCAAGCCAGTATAATATCATTTATGACGCACCTGAACGATAGTAAAAGTAAATGCATAGACACCAAAGCCAGTATAATACAATTTATGACGTGCCTGAACGATAGTAACAGTAAATCCATAGACACCCAAGCCAGTATAATATAATTTACGACGTGCCTGAACGATAGTAACAGTAAATGCATAGACACCCAAGCCAGTATAATATCTTTTATGACGTGCCTGAACGATAGTAACAGTAAATGCATAGACACCCAAGCCAGTATAATATCATTTATGACGCACCTGAACGATAGTAACAGTAAATGCATAGACACCCAAGCCAGTATAAAATAATTTATGACGTGACTGAACGATAGTAACAGTAAATGCATAGACACCCAAGCCAGTATAATATCATTTATGACGTGCCTGAACGATAGTAACAGTAAATGCATAGACACCCGAGCCAGTATAAAATAATTTATGACGTGCCTGAACGATAGTAACTGTAAATGCATAGACACCCAAGCCAGTATAATATCATTTATGACGTGCCTGAACGATAGTAACAGTAAATGCATAGACAACCAAGCCAGTATAATATCATTTATGACGTGCCTGAACGATAGTAACAGTAAATGCATAGACACCCAAGCCAGTATAATATCATTTATGACGCACCTGAACGATAGTAAAAGTAAATGCATAGACACCAAAGCCAGTATAATACAATTTATGACGTGCCTGAACGATAGTAACAGTAAATCCATAGACACCCAAGCCAGTATAATATAATTTACGACGTGACTGAACGATAGTAACAGTAAATGCATAGACACCCAAGCCAGTATAATATCATTTATGACGTGCCTGAACGATAGTAACAGTAAATGCATAGACACCCAAGCCAGTATAATATAATTTATGACATGCCTGAACGATAGTAACAGTAAATGCATAGACACCCAAGCCAGTATAATATAATTTATGACGTGCCTGAACGATAGTAACAGTAAATGCATAGACATCCAAGCCAGTATAATATCATTTATGACGTGCCTGAACGATAGTAACAGTAAATGCATAGACACCTAAGGCAGTATAATATCATTTATGACGTGCCTGAACGATAGTAACAGTAAATGCATAGACACCCAAGCCAGGGTAATATAATTTATGACGTGCCTGAACGATAGTAACAGTAAATGCATAGACACCCAAGCCAGTATAATATCATTTATGACATGCCTGAACGATAGTAACAGTAAATTCATAGACACCCAAGCCAGTATAATATAATTTATGACGTGCCTGAACGATAGTAAAAGTAAATGCATAGACACCCAAGCCAGTATAATATCATTTATGACGTGCCTGAACAATAGTAACAGTAAATGCAAAGACACCCAAGCCAGTATAATTTAATTTATGACGTGCCTGAACGATAGTAACAGTAAATGCATAGACACCCAAGCCAGTATAATATAATTTATGACGTGCCTGAACGATAGTAACAGTAAATGCTTAGACACCCAAGCCAGTATAATATCATTTATGACGCACCTGAACGATAGTAAAAGTAAATGCATAGACACCAAAGCCAGTATAATATCATTTATGACGCACCTGAACGATAGTAAAAGTAAATGCAAAGATACCAAAGCCAGTAAAATATCATTTATGACGTGCCTGAACGTTTGTAAAAATAAATGCATAGACACCCAAGCCAGTATAATATCATTTATGACGTGCCTGAACGATAGTAAAAGTAAATGCAAAGACACCCAAGCCAGTATAATATCATTTATGATGTGCTTGAACTATAGTAAAAGTAAATGCATAGACACCTATGTCAGTATAATATCATTTATGACGTGCCTGAACGATAGTAACAGTAAATGCATAGACATTCAAGCCAGTATAATATCATTTATGACGTGCCTGAACAATAGTAAAAGTAAATGCATAGACACCAAAGCCAGTATAATATAATTTATGACGCACCTGAACGATAGTAAAAGTAAATGCATGAACATCAAAGCCAGTATAATATCATTTATGACGTGCCTGAAATATAGTAAAAGTAAATGTATAGACACCCAAGCCAGTTTAATATCATTTATGACGTGCCTGAACTATAGTAAAAGTAAATGCATAGACACCAAAGCCAGTATAATATAATTTATGACGTGACTGAACGATAGTAACAGTAAATGCATAGACATCCAAGCCAGTATAATATCATTTATGACGTGCCTGAACGATAGTAACAGTAAATGCATAGACATCCAAGCCAGTATAATATCATTTATGACGTGCCTGAACGATAGTAACAGTAAATGCATAGACACCCAAGCCAGTATAATATAATTTATGACGTGCCTGAACGATAGTAACAGTAAATGCATAGACATCCAAGCCAGTATAATATCATTTATGACGTGCCTGAACGATAGTAACAGTAAATGCATAGACACCCAAGCCAGTATAATATCATTTATGACGTGCCTGAACGATAGTAACAGTAAATGCATAGACACCCAAGCCAGTATAATATAATTTATGACGTGCCTGAACGATAGTAACAGTAAATGCATAGACACCCAAGCCAGTATAATATCATTTATGACGTACCTGAATAATAGTAACAGTAAATTCATAGACACCCAAGCCAGTATAATATAATTTATGACGTGCCTGAACGATAGTAACAGTAAATGCATAGACACCCAAGCCAGTATAATATCATTTATGACGTGCCTGAACGATAGTAATAGTAAATGCATAGAACCCAAGCCAGTATAATTTATTTTATGACGTGCCTGAACTATAGTAACAGTAAATGCATATACACCCAAGCCAGTATAATATCATTTATGACGTGCCTGAACGATAGTAACAGTAAATGCATAGACACCCAAGCCAGTATAATATCTTTTATGACGTGCCTGAACGATAGTAACAGTAAATGCATAGACACCCAAGCCAGTATAATATCATTTATGACGCACCTGAACGATAGTAACAGTAAATGCATAGACACCCAAGCCAGTATAAAATAATTTATGACGTGACTGAACGATAGTAACAGTAAATGCATAGACACCCAAGCCAGTATAATATCATTTATGACGTGCCTGAACGATAGTAACAGTAAATGCATAGACACCCGAGCCAGTATAAAATAATTTATGACGTGCCTGAACGATAGTAACTGTAAATGCATAGACACCCAAGCCAGTATAATATCATTTATGACGCACCTGAACGATAGTAACAGTAAATGCATAGACATCCAAGCCAGTATAATATCATTTATGACGTGCCTGAACGATAGTAACAGTAAATGCATAGACACCCAAGCCAGTATAATATAATTTATGACGTGCCTGAACGATAGTAAAAGTAAATGCATAGACACCCAAGCCATTATAATATCATTTATGACGCACCTGAACGATAGTAAAAGTAAATGCATAGACACCAAAGCCAGTATAATATAATTTATGACGCACCTGAACGATAGTAACAGTAAATGCATAGACATCCAAGCCAGTATAATATAATTTATGACGTGCCTGTACAATAGTAACAGTAAATGCATAGACACCCAAGCCAGTATAATATAATTTATGACGTGCCTGAACGATAGTAACAGTAAATGCATAGACACCCAAGCCAGTATAATATCATTTATGACGCACCTGAACGATAGTAACAGTAAATGCATAGACACCCAAGCCAGTATAAAATAATTTATGACGTGACTGAACGATAGTAACAGTAAATGCATAGACACCCAAGCCAGTATAATATCATTTATGACGTGCCTGAACGATAGTAACAGTAAATGCATAGACACCCGAGCCAGTATAAAATAATTTATGACGTGCCTGAACGATAGTAACTGTAAATGCATAGACACCCAAGCCAGTATAATATCATTTATGACGTGCCTGAACGATAGTAACAGTAAATGCATAGACAACCAAGCCAGTATAATATCATTTATGACGTGCCTGAACGATAGTAACAGTAAATGCATAGACACCCAAGCCAGTATAATATCATTTATGACGCACCTGAACGATAGTAAAAGTAAATGCATAGACACCAAAGCCAGTATAATACAATTTATGACGTGCCTGAACGATAGTAACAGTAAATCCATAGACACCCAAGCCAGTATAATATAATTTACGACGTGACTGAACGATAGTAACAGTAAATGCATAGACACCCAAGCCAGTATAATATCATTTATGACGTGCCTGAACGATAGTAACAGTAAATGCATAGACACCCAAGCCAGTATAATATAATTTATGACATGCCTGAACGATAGTAACAGTAAATGCATAGACACCCAAGCCAGTATAATATAATTTATGACGTGCCTGAACGATAGTAACAGTAAATGCATAGACATCCAAGCCAGTATAATATCATTTATGACGTGCCTGAACGATAGTAACAGTAAATGCATAGACACCTAAGGCAGTATAATATCATTTATGACGTGCCTGAACGATAGTAACAGTAAATGCATAGACACCCAAGCCAGGTATAATATAATTTATGACGTGCCTGAACGATAGTAACAGTAAATGCATAGACACCCAAGCCAGTATAATATCATTTATGACGCACCTGAACGATAGTAACAGTAAATGCATAGACACCCAAGCCAGTATAATATAATTTATGACGTGCCTGAACGATAGTAAAAGTAAATGCATAGACACCCAAGCCAGTATAATATGATTTATGACGTGCCTGAACGATAGTAACAGTAAATGCATAGACACCCAAGCCAGTATAATATCATTTATGACGTGCCTGAACGATAGTAACAGTAAATGCATAGACACCCAAGCCAGTATAATATAATTTATGACGTGCCTGAACGATAGTAACAGTAAATGCTTAGACACCCAAGCCATTATAATATCATTTATGACGCACCTGAACGATAGTAAAAGTAAATGCATAGACACCAAAGCCAGTATAATATCATTTATGACGCACCTGAACGATAGTAAAAGTAAATGCAAAGATACCAAAGCCAGTAAAATATCATTTATGACGTGCCTGAACGTTTGTAAAAATAAATGCATAGACACCCAAGCCAGTATAATATCATTTATGACGTGCCTGAACGATAGTAAAAGTAAATGCAAAGACACCCAAGCCAGTATAATATCATTTATGATGTGCTTGAACTATAGTAAAAGTAAATGCATAGACACCTATGTCAGTATAATATCATTTATGACGTGCCTGAACGATAGTAACAGTAAATGCATAGACATTCAAGCCAGTATAATATCATTTATGACGTGCCTGAACAATAGTAAAAGTAAATGCATAGACACCAAAGCCAGTATAATATAATTTATGACGCACCTGAACGATAGTAAAAGTAAATGCATGAACATCAAAGCCAGTATAATATCATTTATGACGTGCCTGAAATATAGTAAAAGTAAATGTATAGACACCCAAGCCAGTTTAATATCATTTATGACGTGCCTGAACTATAGTAAAAGTAAATGCATAGACACCAAAGCCAGTAAAATATCATTTATGATGTGCCTGAACTATAGTAAAATTAAATGCATATTCACCCAAGCCAGTATAATATCATTTATGATGTGCCTGAACTATAGTAAAATTAAATGCATATTCACCCAAGCCAGTATAATATCATTTATGATGTGCCTGAACTATGGTAAAAGTAAATGCATAGACACATATGTCATTATAATATCATTTATGACGCACCTGAATGGTATTCAAAGTAAATATGCATCCAAGCCAGTATAAAATTATTTCTAGTGACTTCATTAATATTCCTTATTGTTTCTGTTTGTTGAAAGAGTTATTAGTTTGTTGCTGGGGATGTCATCAATCATATGCTTTTACCGTACCACATTTACGTCATCATTTGTCTTCCTGCCTAAGGAATGACGTCATCCGTTAAGATTTGTAAAATACACTCCTTCGTAGAAAACACAATATGTGGGGTAATTGGATCTTTTATCATGTTGCTACTGAACACATTTGTTACCAACACGGTAAAAACCAACACGAAATTTACCAAATTACTAAGATGTGTTTTTACAATACTATAAATATTTTAACCATTATATAAAAACATTATACTGTATAAAAAAAGGAAAATATTCAAATGCCCAATTAAAGGTTAAATAATAAATACTGACGGAAAAGTTTGTTCTTTAATGTTCTAACCCTGCAGACATCATTTCTAGAAATTAAGATCCCAACATATTTCAAAACAGATTATGTAGGTAAATATTCAGCACCTTTCAACAAAGCATGTAATTATTAAGTAAGAAACATGAACTTTAATCTAATTGATTTGTTAAACAAAATACAATAGATTTATGTATTTAGTAAAGTGTCCGTTCCAACTAGAATCTGTATTTCAAGTAACTGGTAAATAAAGCATTCCACTTTGCATGAGTAAATTTTAATGAAGTGGGATGAAAAAAAAGACACAGGTTTTGCACTCAGGAACAATAAAAAAATTATTTATATAACTAAAAAACATTTTTATTGGTTGAGTTTTAATGGTACATCCTTAATGCTTGAAAGTGGTATGTTGATTGAATAGCGATAATTTCACAATTAACTGTAAGACACAAAATGTGATATTGATGTTTTTTAACGCTGTAGCAGATACATAACAACATTTCCCCGAGTAGACTATCTAAAATGTTTGAACTTCTCATTCCAATCTTCAATGTAATGCAAATTTTCAAGATATCTTTACACCGATTAAGGGATTTTAAGAGAATAAAATTGACATATATTGAAGAAAGAACAAATTACAACCCCTTGATGTACATACCAGAGTTAAGCAGAAATACTATCTTTCAGTTTATTGGTACATGTTTTTATAACATTAGAAGCAGAAACAATACAAACAATGAAAGTAAAAGTTCCTTTTGGTAACTGCGTTTTAATTTGATGATGGAGTAGGAAGAAAATCAATGAGAATAAAAAGTGCTTTGCTTCTAATTTCTGATTTTGGAAAAAGTCAAGATAATAAAAAATTGGGTGTGCGTCGGACCACACGGTGGAAGTTATACTTCTTTGGCCATTCTCATACACCCACTCACGCACACAAACAGACAGGATATATAAATGAAATATAAGACATTTTTCAATATTATTCAATATATTTATCTTCAATATATTATACGTGACTTCATTATTATATTATACACCTATATTATCATTATCAGTAATTTCTTCGATTAAATTTCTTCGATTAACAATCGATTAATCGATAGTTCTTAAAAATTTGTTCTTACTTTTCAGCGTGACGCGGTTTCTCGACCAACATCCCATCCCAAAGTGTCTAACGGGCGCAAAGAAATATAACTTCAAAAACGGACAAAGTATAAAAAAAGTTATATAATGTCCCACTTTACAAAATGAACTTAGGACTAAGAAACTCTTTATAGTATTAAACCTGGGAACCAACGGCTTAACAGTGACTTCCGGAACATAAACTGTGACTGAGAAGGTGGCCTGCCGGCAAGGACGGGGTCTGTACCAGTCACCCATCAAAGGAGCCGCCACGCTCGATGTTGTGATAACATTGTAACTCTCCAACTAAGTCACTGGCAGTGTTTAGTTTTGCAAGACTTTTTCTTAATCTTCTCTTAATCTTCTTAAGAGTCCCACTTCAAGTCCTTGAACTATTAACAATACAATACACGGAACATGTATGATTACCGTGCAATATGTATTTTTATTAGGGATGAACGATGCACCAGTAACTTCTATTTAGTTAAATATTATTTAATTAATTGGAGTTAATTATAATTCTGTTCCATCCATCTACCATATGGCTTGATTCAAGCTTATTCCTACTGGTCTTACATTAGGAAGTAATAGGAAGATAGCTGAAGATAGGTGAAAAATGTACCATTTTAAGGCAGCATTTTATAGCAATAAATAGCAATTTATAAAGTTTTGCATTATTTACATAAAAAAAATAAATAAAAAAGTGTTTTGCTGGTAAATGACGATGAATTTCACTTTTACCGTGCACCTTGGTCATAAACAGTGCTTACAAGGATTTCTGTGCAATTATGTTGAAAGCGCAGTACGTTGTTTAAAATTTATGTACCTTCTTCTTTCCCACAAATTTCGTATGTTTCGTTATGACGTTATTGCGAGTATAAAAGTGAAGAAGTTATTTTCCTAATAAAAATATTATATTCTGATGCAATCTTAAAGTACGTCTAAATGAAACTGATTAATGCAATGTGCAGGGTTTATCAAGGAGTATAGTACATTTATAGTTGGTTATATATTTATTTTTTAAACTACATAGATTTTGCGATCCTGTTTAGTTGAAGATTTTCGAGGGATGAACTAATCATATGTCAGATCAACTATTCATTAGAAGAGATTGACCTAAATAGAAGCTACTGGAAGCACCGTTCATTGCTAATACAAATCCATATTGCACGGTAATCATACATGTTCTCAAATCACCAGTTTTCTAAAGAGTTGCTTCAATTAATCTGGTTATAGCTGTTCAGTTACACTTTTTATTGTACTATTAGACTCTTATATTTAAGTTTGCATATAACTCACATGTAAGTTCATCACATACATTCGTATGTGAAGTTTGAACGAACTTGGTATCAACACAGTCTATATAGTTCAAGGGGATTGCCGATAAATTTACTTTTAAGGGTAGTTTTACTGTAACCAAATATAAATATATACTGTTGAGGCCCATCTACACTTTTCAAATGTTCGAGTCATTAGAGATTGGTGAGAGGTGTAGTGGCCCGGTAACACTAAGTTGGAGGCACGTCATGGGAAAAAATCAAAAAAAAACATATTTCTATACACAACAGCATTTCTCAAACACACAAGGAATATTTCAAACAAATACAACAACCACACATAATCCCCTGAATAACCTTCAACAGTCCACCTAGGCATCACTTGGAGGGGGCTACTCACCACGGATCGCTCTGTCGCAACTCGCAAGGCTTCAGTTCATCTTTGATGTTTGTAGTGAGTACGTCTCGTGAGTGTAGTGGTGCGAGGAGCCCATCTCCCTCCCCTCAGTTGAGTTGGATAAGTAGAATATTTTGTCAAATTAATAACCTGCTCTATGTTTTGTTGAACATTTTCATATTTTATATTTCATATTGTGTTTTATATTTTGTATAATTATGTTATGTGTTTTATAGTTTTTAAGAATACTTGACTTTCTAACAGTAATCCGTAGTATCTAGGCATGTAGTTTTTAGTCTTTTCTTGAATTAGTATGGGTTAAGTAGAGTAAAAAAAAAAAAAAAAAACAATAATAATAATTTTAGATGTTGGATAAGTTAGTAAGTACTCCTGAAGACGAAAGAAGTTTGTTATATCTGTAGAAACGTTGTGTTTGTTTCCTAAACACTTTAAGCATTAGAAATCTCCAAATATTATCTATTATCAAGAGGTATAGTAATAGGACTAGCAGTTTCTATTCCTTCGATACTATTACTAAACATTAAAGCTAGTATTACCAATTTAGTCTGACAAAATTATTTATAGTTTTTCGTAAACACAAAAAGTGTTATTTATTTCCAAATAAATGAGTAGGCTGGTTGTTCATTTGAGGTGGAGAAATTATCTCTGTACAATATTCTTGACATTATTAACAAATTAACCTATTGGTCGAATTAAACAATACATATAGTAGAAAAAAAGCAGTTATTAAAAAAATAATTGTTATACATCATTGTAATAATTTATTTTGCTTTTACATTAATTTTTATATCCTTTCTTAACGGTCCAGCTTTTTGCCCAAACCACAAGTATCTGAAATTATCAATCGCATGTTAGTACTTAAGTACATTTAAAACTATACGTATAAATACAATGTTGTAAAATATGTACTGTATTGTTATTTGTTACTATTGGACAGTTTCCTATAGAACGCAATGATATCATGTCTCTTTAATTATATGTAAGGTATGATATATAAAGATTTAATTACTGCGTATAAACAGTTATTGCAATACAAGTGAAAGTGGCTTGTATCTTTTGTCACAAAAGTTTATATCTTATAAATAGCATTTAGCACTACCAAACGTATTATAGGTTTTAGAAAAAATATTATATCATTAGTTAGTAGGCCATATAAAAAGAACCATTGCCTTAACTTGTATATCATTATTCCAATAAAAGAATTACTAATTTAAGAAAAACTACATGCTTTTTATTACCCCTGTATAATACATTTTTCACCTAACTTTGGGTATTTTTTCCTAGAGAACTCAAATTTCATTAATATAGAAAAAGCTATAATATTGACATGATCAAATCTGTGAGATATAACTTTAACCGAACAGCTGCTAATATTCATTACTTACTAAACGCATTCCCATTAAATGTTGCTCTATGTTAATTGATTGCTTTAGGCTAGTGTGCACCTGTACAAACTATTACTACTGGAGGCACTCCATCAGTGACCTGGTTTTGGTACACATAATGAACTCAATGGAATGGTTGTGAATATATAATGGCTGTGAATGTTAGCAGAAAACGTTTTTGAGGACATGACTTACCCCAATCAATAAATAAATGGAAACCTAATAAGTAGATGCGTGGTAAAAATATTCATTCAATGAGGTTTTTTCGGTCATTTATTTATCACTTATTGAATTCCAATCTGATTCTAGGACTCTATATTATTCTACCTACGAGTTGAATAGTTCAAGCAAAATAGTTATAATAAGCAAAATACATTTGTTGAATATTCATAAAAACGTTTCTTACCACTTTACTATTTAAAGTCTATAAAACATAAAATAATGTTACAATACATATTTCACTTTAAGGTATAGAATTTTGTGAACACGAAACACTTACTTGCAATAAACAAATATAAATGATTTTAAATGTCAGGAGAATTTACTTGATTTGCATGTCTGAACATAAATTTAGTTTGAACTAAACATTTATTTATGTTCAGCCGTGAAAATCAGGCAAGCACATTAAAACATAAATCAAGATTTACACTACTGGTGAGAATTTAAAATCATTTATTCAATTTATAATAATATTTTAAAACTGTTAGCTCACACATGACCAAAACATGAGTTACCTAATTTGTACTACTAGTGCATAAAATGAAAAGGAATTCTATATTGATAAATTATCATTGCAGTACATTTTAGTACACGGTGTAAAATATTTTATTATTTCATTATTTATATTATTGCATTCAATCTGACTTTCAACCTGATTCACTATTATGAAAATCATGCATTTATTATAAAAGCACTATAAAAAGCTAATTTTAGTTAACTTATAAAAAAAGAAAAAGTAACCAGAGTTTGGAAAGTTGTATAGAGAATAGATTAACCTAAAACACTTTACATTTTTTACTTTACAACACATAAAGTACTTTTGTAGTCTTTGACACACATAGAGTCAGCCTTTGTATTCACTCTATTTATCTCTACAGACCATTTCATTCCTTCCAAGCCACAGAAGGTCTGACAAGGATCCCTCCCAACACAAATCATTCCTGTGACCAAAGGATTGTTTCTTCATGTATGATCACTAACTTCAACTTGTCTACGCCAGTCTCTCAAATACATAAAGTCCCTGAACTGACAACAAGTAGATCCCCTTTGTACTCAAATTGTGTTTCTCTGCTGACAGTTTGATCCTATCCAAAACAAATCGTTCCTTTGACAAAATATTGTTTATCCATATAAGAACTCTAAAAATTATCAGTCTCTTAAACACACGTCCCAACATTGACATCGATAGAGTCAATGTTAGCCTTTGTATTCAAATTGTTTTTCTCTGCAGACAGTTTGATCCTTTCCAACAAAAAATATTCATTTGAAACAGGTGGTTTATCATGTGTATCCACATGAGGACACTAAAACTTCAATCATTCAAACACATAAAGTCTCTGCACAGACATTAAGTAAGCCAATGTTGGCCTTTGTATTCAAACTGTGTTATCTCCGCAAACTCGAGGTGTGGGTTCTACAGAGTTGGGTACCCACGCCGTACGTGATTGGGTGGGAGGGTGGGTCAATACCATTGTACGTGTATGGGCGGGTGGCTGGTTCAATAGAATTGTGCGTGTAAGGTCAGAAGTGGAGTAATTTTGGGCTTTACTGCAAAGCTTTCGTTCATGCATTACTCATCCAATATACACAGAAAACTTTATAGATTGAATTTTTATAAATTATAAAAACTGTTTTAGATTATTATAATTTTAGATATCCAAGTACATGTTTTGACATATGCTACTTAATAAATTTAAATGCCTGAGTTTACAAATGACATCAAAACATTTACTTAAATACAAGCAACAAGTACACAAAAAATCCAACTATTTTCATCGTTATAAACTTTTAAAATGAATGTACAGTATATCAATAATATCAACACTATTAAATTAATTTAAATCAATCAAAAAATGGTAAAGTAAACTGATAAATATTTATGTAATCTAACGACTTTCAACTGTTACATGCTACGAAGTTTGTCATACAGACTTGAACTTGATGTATCAATTTATCTTTAAATAATTATTTCAGCTGGAAAGCTAAATTGACAGTTAACGTATAATTGCTACATCTCCCCAATTTCATTATTATTCAAAGTGAGTGTCGTATTTCCGTGACGTCACACTGACGGTCGTGATGTATTCACTTGGCTGAGTATATGCGCAGTTCAACATGCTAATGATGTTCATAATCATGTAACATATTTAACATTCCTTACGTCACTGAACGCAGGATGGAAGTTAATGGAAACTTATTGCTATAGTAATAATAAATTATCATATTCATGGACATGTATTTCAGTAAATTAATACCTAAAAAGGTGTTGAATATGAATAGTTTGGTAAATTAAAAAAAAAAAAAAAACCTATGAACTTTCTAGACAAATTTTCTTAATTGAATAACAACCCATCAAGGATTATTTGAGTACACAATACAATTTAACAATATATTTTTTGGTTTATAATGAACATAAAAACATTGATTATATTTATCATGTTAAGTTATTAAAGGAAATTTATCAACTTTTTGTTTTTGCTAAACTAGTTTAAAATTGAACGTAAATCAATTCACTGATATCGCATTTTCAATCCAGATTCCAATACATGGACCCTTTCCTGAAATTCATCGGGAACCTCTGTCAATCTGCCAAACTTGATTGGAAACATACAAAATTAATTATGACATATGAAAAGTAAAAGTAGATATTGACTTGCTACCGATACAAATACGTTTAAAAAATTAAATGCTTTGACAGTATATTGTGTATATGATAGTAGTGGTTATAAAGCTAGGACTACTCTACAGAAGCTGCATCTTACTCCTAGATCATTACTAACAATAAATAAATAAATAAGACGAACTTCTTAAATACGGGTGATGACTGCCTCGACTGGTAAAACACCTATCATAGACAAAATGGGATTTATTATGCTTTTTTTGTTTATTGTAGATAAATGGTTCTTACAAGTTAAATACCATAATGAACATTTTGTTTTTCTTGGAAGCATCCAGTTCCATACAAATTGTTGTCTAATTTAGTATTCGTATACTACATTTGTTGTAATATTACCTTATGTCTTGATATTGTAGTTCTTTAGTTTAAGGTTCTTTGGTAACAAGAATAAAGTTGTAATACTAAATGTAAATGTTGGAGGATAAATGCATAAGCTCTTTGAACTAATGAACTGTATGGAAAAAACGTGACTTCAGGATCGAAAGAACAAACACTGAAATCCACAAAAACTGTGAAAAAACAAAAATTAAAAAAGCAAGAGATAGCAGCATTATAAAGCAATATATCTAATTATAATAATTTTTGCTTTGCGCTTTTACTGTAAAAATGTATATATTAAAAATTACCTGTATATATTAGTTTTGATTTTAACAATCTTCAACTTATAACAACTTGAAGCAAATACTAATAAGTATGTTTAAAAAATTTTTCTCCTTAAAAATAAACACTCAAGTATGTTATAGTTATATTTTCTAGATATATATTTTGTATAGTATTTGTTATATATTGAAAAATTCACTTTTATCCACAACAATAGTGACTATTAAATGTGGTATACCACTTGGGGATCAGTTTTATTGCCTGCAGGCTAATTGTTGTGTTAATATTTGACCATTATTGCCAATACCACTTACCAGACACATTAGGTAATTGAGAATGGCTTTTAACCTCTAAATTCACAATGGCCTGGACTTCCATTTGCGAACCAAATCCCAATGCGAGCAGAAGTGCATAAATAAAACAAAAACAATTGCTTGATATATTATTTACAGCAACAATATTTTAATAAAGAATATTTGAAATCGAACAAAATTAAAACTCGTATTTCAATCTTTCTATGTATGAACCAGTTGTTTCAAAAAGGAATGATCGGTTTATAAACTCAACGTTTTTTAACATTTATATTTTAGTATCGTAGTTTCGTACATTTGATTCTGTTTTAAGTGGTTCTGATTCATTTTTAAGTGCAGGAATATGTAAACAAAATAAATAATTTGCTACTATTTTGTGGGTGGTAGATAAAATGTTAAATGTACGAAAGTCAAAATTTGACAGTGATCTCTCCAAAGCTCCATAGTAATTAAATCATTTAATTTACACTTTTCAAATGTTTTAGTAACATGTATAACAAACTAAAGATAATTTAGAGTTTTTGGCTCAAGTATCTAAAAAGTAACACTAGATGATACTTGAAGAGGGATACGTCATACTACCATTAAGTTTATTGAGTAATTTGTTAAACTACATATACGTATTGCTCTATAATATCACTGTGTGATTACTCAAAATTATACATTTTAAAAGAAAATTTGATGCAATAATTTTGTTGTTCATAGTTGACCATATTAAGAAATACATGATAAAACATTATTGTTCTCATATAAATTAAACAAAAAATATTGCTGTACTTCACTTAGAAATTAAAAAGACATATTACAAGCTGCATAAGATTAACATTATAATTGATTTTGCTTTTAATGGTTACAATTAACATCCCTTCTATTTGGAAAGTACTATTTGCTAACTCTGGCGTACGAAGTCATTCCTTAGATGAAAAAACAAATGATGTCGTGCTGCAGTTAAAACATATGAGTAATGACATTTCTGCCAACACTAACAAACCCTTAACTCTTTAAACAAACAAAAACAACGCAAGGGATATTAATGAAGCTGTCTGGAAATACCAGTTCTGGCTGTTGTTTGTTACTATTAGTCTTACGGAATAAAAAATAGGGCATGGCGATTTTAGAATAAAACATCTATGGTAATAGTAATGTAAACATTGACAAGGAATAGTGATATTAATTTATATGAAATTTTATTACAGCCACTAATAATAATTTTAAACAATTATTGTTTCAGTTATTTTAATAGTGAAAAGTAGATAAATCTTCAGTCACAAAACAATAAATAAATAAAAAATTAAACCCGTTTACTAACGCCAAACTAAATTACTGGTAATTCAGAGACCGTGCTATAAATAACACGTGTTCTTTATTTGTTGATATTAAAATGCAAATCAATATCCTTATTGTTATGTTTGAAGCATGATAGAACATGCACTTCCTATCTGATGTTCTAGTAGGGTAATATTTTACTTGGTATGGTGTTGGAAAACAGAATATCCATTTATTTACTTATTCATTGATTTTATAAGATGCCGATCTCAGAAATCAAAGTATTATGAACTGTGAACTATTTATTGAGAGAGATGAACGATCTCTTTGCTACTAACGGAAGTTGACTGATCATTAGAAAGAGCCTTTGTGTTACAGTCCAACAGGGTCCATAATAATAAGGCAATCCCACTCTCTGGCTATTATTACTTTTATTTTCACTAACTAATTCAAAATGAATAACACAATACAAGATATTTATTACTATAAATTAATATACAGAAACTATTTTAACACTTGAACTTAAACCTCTATAATTGCCAGTAATTGATGTCACAACACTCACGAGTTTATATTCGTTCACGAGTTTACATCGCACTATTAGTTAATTGTCACCTCACTTCACCGTAACTTCCACTTTAGGCTGAAGACTCACACTGCCACTAACACTGACTGACTATTCGGCCGAGTGATGTCTATATGAGTATGAGGCACCGCTGTAATCCAGGAGTTTCCTATTGATCATAACAACACTAGCATAACAACCAGGGTGACCAAAGAAAGTACTGGGTGACTAGTAAAATTTTCATTCAACGTATTTTTAAGCTATAAGGGTTACATCATACATTACTTTGTGAATCCCTCTGGTCCTTGTGGGAATTTTCCCTCCACTAATTTCCCACCGAATTCCCAAATATTCCTCTTCCTTCCCTTTTTTTACTATAACAAATGTCACAGCACAGGCTGGATGTTAGTATGACAGGCGCGTATGATACTCGTAATTGACCTTCTCACGCATGCGCACATCGACTATTTTCAAATGCTACGCTCTGATTGGTCCTCCCCCTTTCTCTATTTTCTACTACTTCTTCTTCTTATTATTATTTCCTACCCATCCCTCATTCTCTCTCTAGCGCTCGAACGAACCTGTACTATTGTTGCTCTTGCGTTTTGATTTGACTGGCTAGAATTTTAACTATATTCCTTGGGCTATATACTGAACTATATACTGTAGTGTTATAAATATTTATTTTAAAAATCCCACTTTTATAAATTACTAATAACAATTCCTTCCTTTTAAAGAATTAAATAGTATCCTAACGTAACCATAGAATTCTACTCATCCACTTTGAACGATGACCTTGTACCATTTGCCATAAGTTTAGCACTTTCGGTAAAGATATTCTAACAGTTCTAACTGAATATAAACACAAAATCTTAAACTTGCAACGAAACAGGTTCAGGGAAATTTAGTGGTTGATTTCTGTTTAAATTAAATTTACCAAATTTGTAAATAACGAAGAAATTTCCATTTCACCTTTCTTTCACGGACAAACTAAACCTCTACTACCTTCCGATTCTATCGATATTCAGTATTCAGAACCTCTGAAATTTGGGAATTTGATGGGAAATTAGTGGAGGGAAAATTCCTACAATGTTGGTAGGACTGAGTCACGTGACTACTACCGTCTTGGAAAACCACAGAAAAGTGAGCCTCGCACTGTCCTATTTACCCTACTTCATATAATCGTAATTTATACAAGAGTTTATTAATAATGTGATTACAATATAAGTGATCAGTTAATACTTGTACTTTATCCAAGTTAACGGTTATTGGCAGAATTTTCATTAATGTTTAGTAAAAAGAGTAATGCTCTCAGGACACGATAGTTTTTTGTAATTTGGTGGTTATTCAAGTAGAAGATGGTACATATTTTAGAGTTCCAATTATGAAATACTGAAGAAGTGGCCTAATACTTCTTGGAATATGATTTGATCAAACTCAGTAAATCAATAACAAGTTTTCTTTAAAGTTTTTTTTCAGAATTATAAACTGATAGTAAATACTGGAAAATTTATACTTAAAATTCCAGAACAATTGTATTGTATATACACTTCTGTTTTTTTATCAGATAAATTGATATTTCATTGCATTGTTGAAAGTCATTTTGAAGAGAGTAAAGGAGTTAGCCGTCCTATAACTTTTCATCCGTTAGACAATCTGCATTGAACCATCACGAAGTCTGTACCACGCCTCTCGTCTCTAATCCACCCATGTGTCCCATATAAGAATTACATTTACATGCTTGTGTGTCGATTTTATAAAACATATTTCAATCGCTACTGAATGCAGACATTAACAGTTCATATTATATTCATTACCAGACAAATATTTGTAGCAATTAAATTAAACATGTATTGAACAAAATCTAATTTGAAATAAAAAATCTCTCCTTGTTAATAAAGGTTTTAGTATGTATAAACTGTGAAAATACAAAGCAATATGCACGACACGGTACTTTCAAGTAGGCTTAGAGGTTTTAGTATGTATAAACTGTGAAAATACAAAGCAATATGCACAACACACTACTTTCAAGTAGGCTGAGAGGTTTTAGTATGTATAAACTGTGAAAATACAAAGCAATATGCACGACACACTACTTTCAAGTAGGCTGAGAGGTTTTAGTATGTATAAACTGTGAAAATACAAAGCAATATGCACGACACGCTACTTTCAAGTAGGCTGAGAGGTTTTAGTATGTATAAACTGTGAAAATACAAAGCAATATGCACGACACGCTACTTTCAAGTAGGCTGAGAGGTTTTAGTATGTATAAACTGTGAAAATACAAAGCAATATGCACGACACGCTACTTTCAAGTAGGCTGAGAGGTTTTAGTATGTATAAACTGTGAAAATACAAAGCAATATGCACGACACGCTACTTTCAAGTAGGCTTAGAGGTTTTAGTATGTATAAACTGTGAAAATACAAAGCAATATGCACGACACGCTACTTTCAAGTAGGCTTAGAGGTTTTAGTATGTATAAACTGTGAAAATACAAAGCAATATGCACGACACGCTACTTTCAAGTAGGCTTAGAGGTTTTAGTATGTATAAACTGTGAAAATACAAAGCAATATGCACAACACACTACTTTCAAGTAGGCTGAGAGGTTTTAAATAACTAAACCTAATTATATTAAAAAAAATATTAGCATTACAGGTACATATTTTCTAACGATTTCAGTTTTGATGAAAGATAAAGCAAAATCCTCAACTATTTTTATGAACAGCAATAAGTGTTATTTAATGCTGAACAAGTTCAGACTTCATTATCCATGAGTAATTTATGTGCTTAATATTCAGTTGTAAAATAAAATATGATAACCTTTGTACACTCTAACTTTTGAACTGAATCGATTTTAATTTTTTTACAATCTTGGATTATTAAAATGAAATAATATCTTAGTATTCCACAAAATAAGCGGTAATACAAAGAAGTCTTACCCCAGGAGAAACCTTTGACGCAAAAATGACGTTTTTAGGATATTGTTTGTTTTCCCTGGAAGAATAGACTGGATTTTTACTATTTACCATGCTTCTCAGTTATATCTGTCATAATACACTTAAAGTATAGTAAATATAAATCACTATTGAATATTGACGTTATATAAATAAATAAGTATTTTGTTTTTGTTGCCAAGCTCAATTTATGCTGGCAAAAAAAGACAACTATATATAACCTGCTAAAATGTAATTTGTTTTGTACTAAAGGTATATCTGTAGATTCTCAATGGCTTGCTGTCGTTGGGTATTACGACCTAAGTCCCGGGTAACAACAAATATCTTTTGTAAGTACATTTCAAATAGTTATATTAGCAGGTAACAAACATCATAAAGTATATTGACTCTATTCCTAAAGAGGTAGAAAATCCAACATGTACAAAAGTCCTGGATGTATGATCATATACATCTTTCCTACGCTTACAAAATGTATACGTGTAGTAATATAACCCAGTGAAATAGTTGGGTGATCCAGACTGGTGAACATTTTATTCTGAACTATTAATATTAACCGTGAAAACTCTTAATATTGTTGACAAAACATGTTAGTCTATGGAGAGTGGGCCAAACATTGTGCAATGGACTTCGTGGAAACAAAAGGGTTTGAACTCCAGACTTCGATGCAGCTAGTGATGGGTCTGTTGAACCTCAGGAAGTTCAATATAATGGATTTTTAACCTAGATGTGCTTTAAGGTTGTATTACAACCAAGTTTAGATATTGAATAATATTACCACCTTATGAAATAGTAAAACTAAAAAAATGATGGGCATCGATTGATTTATATGAAAAATTTAATTTTGTTAGATGTCTGTATAACACTGTAAAACTTATTAATCTCTATCGATTATTTTGTGAATGCATTACTGTCCATTACAACAGATCAAACAAACAAGATTAGCCAACTCAATTAAAACTGGCCACCACCAATAACCAACCCTAAAATTGAATGTTGTTTTGTTGATCGAGGTGGGAGGCAGGGTACTAAATATGGGGTAGTGTATATATATATATATATATATATATATATATATATATATATATATATATATATATATATATATATATATATGTATAAAGCCATATTAATTTTGTTCGAAATGTAATATATACGTATGTATTAATTAGAGGAGGAGAATCGCTATCTAGTGGAAATTCACACTTAGAAGTAAAATAATTTTATAATTCACAACAAAAAACTCAAAACAGACATTAAGAAATATAATATTTAAAAAATACTTTATTTCTTAATGTTGTAGGTATTAGAGTTTTACTGTATTATACATATATAATACAGAAATTGATTTTATTACATGAACATATATGGTCCCTATTCCACGAGATAATCTAGGAATACACTCAACTGTATATGACGTTTATACAGTTTAATACTGTATCCTCCTGGCGCTCAATCCACCTCAACTCAATCCATTTATTCATAGTTCAGCTTAATTCTATTCAGAGTGAATTGGCGGCAAATCCTGCTTCTTATTTTATAAATATTAAGTAGCAATACATTGATTTTATATATACTAACTTAATTTATGAAATAAACTACTGAATTAGTACATGTACTATTAATGCATTTCCTTCCAAAAACAGCCATTACTTGCCGTAAGTATAAAGGCAGTTTTTTGTGCCATTTATGCGTTATCCTTTGATTTTCATAAGTCTATAGTTTTTATTTGTATAAAGTATTAGTGATATGTTGATTTAATGTTTTCGATCAATTACGTATCTTATGTGCATGCACATTTTATGACTATTTGTGGATCATTTTGAGTAGGGAGGATACGGTCATTTGTTGTTCCAAATTGTTGGAGGGATGGCTGTGAACTGTTATTTGAATTGGGTTTATAATATTCAATTTATGGTATGGTGTAATTTACTTTTGTAACTCCTGAGGTTGTTTGAAGACTTTATTATAACTTTTATATAAAAGTTTATATAACAGCTGTTGTATGGCTTTCAGTAGGGAGAGAAGTCCAATTTAGGCACAGTTCCCTTTACTTGCATAGACGAAAACATTTTTGTCTTTTTGGCTAGTTGGAACACCGGCTTAACGTGACCTCAGAACCACGAAAGCGGCACAGAGATAAACATCTGTTATGGCCACAACGGGAATAGAACACTACCTCAATCCTTTAACTATGGATACTGCATTAAAAAAAAAAAAAAAAAAAAAAAAAAAAAAAAAAACACGTGGGAGGAATACAGTAATTTTAGGATGTGAGTTAAACAACTTTTTTCCCTTAAGTATCGTACACATTGGAATTTAAAGTACAATTAAAAATTATATTAAATTTAGGCCAATGTATTTATAATTCATAGTATTAGTTGGACATTACATTACATTGTATTTGTTAGCAATTTGTCTTGTTGTATACCTTGCAAAATTTAGATATGTGCTATAAATTCATGAATAATTTAACTTATTAATGAAAAGGCAATAATGAATAACAAAATAATATCAAATTAGGCTTTGATAATAATACCAAAATAATACCTGTGTACGCTTCACGTCGATTCGATATGTACAAACCCCGTGATTCGATTTACTCGTACAGCCTTGGCCTTCGGCTTCGGTAATTACACTTGGTAGTAGTTTTTGTCGCTGCGCTCGTGACACCTGTTACACGAGTTACACAACTGTAAATATTAAAAGGTCAACTCCATCAAGTAAAATCATTATACGAAAATAATTTATATCACTGTATTACTACCTCTTTGTTATATAAACACTCAATGTATTACTTAGATATTTCAAAAGTTGTATTTTCTGTTATGTTTATTTGATAGCTTATAATTAGTAAAATATAACTGCATTAGATTACCATTGGCAGTTCAAGCTGCCCGTGGGATAAGGATTTTCCGGGAATATTATTGAACACCTCAATGTACAGTTAATTACGAGTAGAGACGATTCGTTTATCATAGAAATGTTGAAATTGAACAGTAAAATCAAGAAATAATGGAGAAGTTGGTTTAACAAAAACGTCTTCACGTATCATATACTAGGACACGTAAAGAAGAGACATACAATTTGGAACAGTTGAGAGAAAATCCCTAATAACTGAATCACAAGCACCCAATGAAAGATAACAAGACGTATGTCTTCTAAATTTATTTTTACAGATATAATATGTAAAAAAAAAAAAAAATATTGACCTTTTGACGATGGAAAGTTTACAAAACCTTTAAACTATTGTACTGTTATAGCTGACGTACTTATTTTTCTTGAAGATTATATAAAATTGTGCAATATTGAGTAATATAAATAATATTTGCAACATTTTTATATAATCAGATTGGATCATTGTAAAATATGTTAATTTTTCGCATTCTGTTATTTCAAAATATAGTTTTTATTTGTCACGTCGTAATTCATGACGTTAAAATGTAATGATGTCATACATTCATATAAGAGCGTTAATGTCTAGGGATAAATAATGGACTCCACATGCACAGCAGGTAAAGTGCATTAGGGCCGGGTAATGAACAAATTTACTGGCCAACTTTAATGGAATCCCCCGCTAGAAACATTAATGTAGAAACACAGTGGAGCTCTTACGCATTTACAGTGTACATATGTTAGCAAACATTATAGTAGAAATTAACTTAATATGTCAATACAAAGTTAACAGATGTCTAAACTATATTTTATAGTTGCTATAATAATAATAATAGAAACATTACACGGTTCTGTTCCAGCATATAGCTCTTATAAAAATTGGTATACTGTTGTTACATATATTAAATCAATACAATATATATGAAAATTAGATAATGTACAAATTTTAGTAAAGCTGGTTTTATGCAAATATTGGTTTCACTGTTATTATTATGTAAATAATGGTGTACTATTACATTAGTTATCTGATTTATGATTTTATTTATTCTCATTTATTATTCATTAGCAAGACACCGATAGTAGTGATATGGGCGAACATGAGGGGTTAATGAGTATAGATGAACAAGTGTAGTCATTGTTACTAACTAAGGTCAACTGTGCCTCAGTAAGATCTATTTATTGATAGCCCGACAGCCACGGTAACAAGGGATCTACAGCTTTACGTGGAATCCGAACCACTTAGTATTGGTATGATATTCAGCTAATTGACAAGCCATATACTCAGTATTCTTGCCTTCACAACACCTGGAAAGTGATTAATATACCCATGGTATCTATCCTATAAACTTAGATAGAGTGTAAAAGGGGTTTGTCGCACAACAACCGGTTTGACTAAACCACCAGTCAAAAGCAGAAGTTATATTAGCGCTCTGGGCAATCACCAGCATTTACAAAGGTATTACTGTCAACATTTGGTGTGAAAAAAATAAAACAAAAAGTTGGTATGGGATATCCTGCATACATATCTTTAGCTCAAACCCCATACATGACATTAGTACGAAACATCTGTTATACATTCTGATACTTAATAAAGCATGCTAAGATTGAGGGCGGTCGCTAGTCAGAGTACTACGAGCTGGACTGAGATGTGTTTAGTAGAAGATAATGATTTTATTTTCTATGGGATTTCTCATTTTATCTTCCAACAGCTCTCTAGAATACACATTGGATCGACCCACCCACCCGGCCATACCCCGTACAGGACTCAACACGGACACCCCAGACCTCTCTAATAGTGTCCACGTCGATGGCAACCATTCAGCAGACACCATGTTGGCATTAAGAAGACCGAGCATAGAGCTTATGCCGATTCCACAACACTACTTGCAAACGAAGTGTTGTGGAAATTGCAGCTGTGCAATTTCCACAACACTTCGTTTGCAAGTAGTGCTACTAGTTCTGACAGTTAAGATGAAGACACACTTAAACACCGATCGTCAATATATGGGTGATTACGGATTTCGAATGAGTGTGATCAGTGTAGATGAGTGAATGCAGTCATTGTTACAAACTTACCTTAGAAATTGTCATTCATTTATCAGCCCAATGTTAAATGAACAGCCGTTGTTATCAGCTGATCCGTTTCAAAATATGTTATGGCTCTGATTGGGGTCGAACTAAGAACCTTTTTGCTTATGAAGTACTAATAACAAACATTAAATTCAAACACTTAATTCTAAATATATTTCCTTCTATAACCTAATTATAGATTTCTTCTACCATTATCGTACTTCTTCTTAAATGTAATTATTGACGTCAAGCTAAACCATTGACTTATGTCTCTCCACAACCAACCTTTACACAATATGTATAAATGTACGTAAAAATCACCCTTTAAAATCAGAAATATCAACGTATAACAAGATACACCCCCCTTATGTAGCTCTCACTATCCCCTTCACTATAGACTATTTATGTGTACCATCTGACACTCTAAACCGAGAATTTTGAATGTGTAAATCCATCACATGAATACGACCCCCCCCCCATTAAAAACTACAGACATTCAGGTTCCTCTACATCTGGTCGACTACACTTCATGTTTTCTAGCAAAATTATATCAAATGTCTATTATTGAAATTATGTGAAACTTGATATTAAATTATTAGCAAGTTAAGTTTTTACACTTGGTTTTACGCACACGAAAAGTATGCCATAAAATATACATTTTCATATATTTTGTTATTCTTGAAAAAAAAATAAATAAATAAATACACAACCTTAATGAAGCTTTTTTTAGCTAATTTACAAAAGAGGGTACATGGGTAATATGACGTTGGTATTTTTTAATGTAAGTATTTGAGTTAGTAGATGTAACAGATTGAAAATAAAGGTTTAGTAATAAAATCCTCATAAAATATATATAAACTATAAAAAATAAGCATGATAGAGTGTCTTCAATAAAACGTACTGTATTTAGTGAGAAAAATTACTGCAAAATCCGTGAAGATGTGAATCAGCAATCGAAGCTTTCAAATTGATTAGCTCATTCACAGGAAAGTCTGATCTAATTTGGGAAGTGTTTGTTGACCGTACTGTAATTCGATCAAGCCAATGTTTTTCTCATTTGCTTGAATTGTTTGTTTGATAAGTGAAAAACGTTTCAGAATATAAAAGTAAGTTCATGATATTTGTTAGCTTTATATTGAATATATTATATAAACTTTTAATACTTTATAGGGATGGGCATTCAGGAAATGCGTTTGTTGTTTTCATACAATTGTTTGCTAGCGGTTTTTTATAAATAAGCACCTAACAAACCACGATGTTTTATAAATAAGCACCTAACAAACCACGATGTTTTATAAATAAGCACCTAACAAACCACGATGTTTTATAAATAAGCACCTAACAAACCACAATGGAAGTACAGTATATATTACTGGCATTAATTAAAATGCAAGCTCAACATTTTATTCATCACCATTATTGGTTTGTCTATGGATAGAATTACAGGTTTTTAAATAACTCGTAAACTGCGAAGGATAAAAATTTACTTTAAATTAAAACAATATTAATTTTTAACAACTTTCATTCGATGTGCAACACGAACAATTTTTTCTCATTTAAAAACCTTTCGGCCTGGTATTGAACAGATTTTATAGTTTGAAGTTGGTGGGCATGGTACTCAACAGATGTTGTAGTTTGAAGTTGTTGGGGCTGTAAAAACACTTGCAAAATTGGTCAAACGACATGCCGTTTGAAAGCCTACTTTTGCTGTCTTTTAAACAAAAAAACATACACTTGTAAATTTATCTGTAAAAGTAGTATATTAAAAAGATAAAACGTCAAACATTTTAAAATTATTTAATGTTAAAGTACAGTTTAATTCATTTTTTTCAATTAAATTTATTTATTGATACCTTCAAATGATGTACCTCACGACGCATGTTGATATATTTAAGTTTCAAGATTTAAACATGTGCCAATCATTTTTGGGAATACCCTGTATTTTAAATGCAAAAAATTATATACAACAACAAATGTTCACGTTCACAATATGAGATTTATTAGGGCTACAGATTATTGCATCGGTCAATGTAAAACTTGTCTAACCACAGGATATGTGGCCGAGTGGTTTGAAACTTCCTCTATTGTAGTAAGTTATTATTGATTTATAGTAATTTGAATGGACTCTAGTAATTATAATTATATAACTATTTTATTCTTAATTTAATTTGATAGAATATCTTGCTAGCTTATACTTTATTTATTGGATGTCCCGACTTGACATGAGCGCGCATAGTGGCATTTGAGCGTAGCTCAGACGCGTGGTGTTAACAAGAGTACTACTTTTCACATACGATAGACAATAATAGCTTATTGAGGTAGACATTTGCTTAAAGAGGCATTGTAAATTTATTTAAATAGTAATTACAATAGAGCAATATTTAAATAATTCGATAGGGATAGTCTGTAATCAATAGGAAACAATAATGTAAAGTCCACGATCATAATATGTTTACTCACGCTCAAGTTCATAATGTTTGATAAAAGAGGCGCATACAAAGAACTTAAACTTGGCAACAATGCAAGGTGTAAAGGCAGTATTACGGTTGTGGCATGGCTTACATCGTCACGCCATTGGCCGTAGCATTTGCTGTAAGAGCGTTCTGAAGTTAAGTCGGGACATTCATTAAATACAGTATAGCACTGCATTACATACCGAAAGGCACGGGTTCAAACCTCAGGAGTTGTAACTAAATTTAGCTTGATAGATTTTGACCACTGTTCCATTACAATGTTGGAGTACTTCCAGTAAAACGGGTTGCCCTTAATAGCAAAGAGCGCGAAGAACAAACAAACGGAAATTGAATCATCGCCCAGATTCCACTCACCGTATCAATGCCAGCTTGTTTTGAGTAATAATGTATTCTGTTATAAAATATTTATATTGTCTTTTGAAGTAGTTTCTAAACATTTAATAATCTTATACAAAAACACAATAATAAAAGAAACCATTACTTTATAAATCATTATTCTATTTACTATTTTTATATATTTCCTAACATTTTAAAATTTGTTTGGTTTTTAAAAGATTTAGATTTTATAAACATTTTATGAATTATTCACACTATCACTGTGTGAATAATTTTTCCAATTCAACAACCCATAGAATACCACGTTGGCATTTAATAACCCTTTTCTCTTTTGCAAGAACATCAATGGGTATAATTCACTTAATGATAATATATAAAAATAAATAAAACTTTAAAACCAATTTAGTTCTCATCACATTATTCTTAAATTTCTAAGTACATATTTTGATTATTAAATTTATAAATTATTCAAAACAACGTATCTAGAAAATATATATGGATTTCTATCTATTGCTATATTTTATATATCTAATCGAAATGTTAGCTTTGTTAAATTTTTGTTTTATAAATATATAAATAAAAGTTATAAGATGGTCTTTTTAAAAAAAATAAAAACCTGGTCCATATTCAACATATTATTGGCCCATGCCTTTGCTTACGTTAAATGCACACGCAAGGCAATGTCTACAATGACACAAGCAGTTAATAAATCTAAACAAATATTTGCTAACTATTTAACATTGTTTTTTAATTTTGTTAAAAACTCTACTACTGTAGTTAACGAATACCGGTTTACTTTCCTGGCTTGTAACAGATTTATATTAGCTAGTGTATTACTCGGGTTAAAGTTTGTTACTTTTGTCTGTGTAGGATTGGGCTGTTGCTTCAAGCCTCCAAAATAATTATTCGGTAAGAGTAGATGAAGTGTGTTTTTTTCTGCTTTTATATATCCTATTGTTGGATAGCAAGATATATATCATCTGCATAATGTATAACAATCTTCTGGGCTGTGTGGTTGGAATGTCGGCAGTTTATTATTTGACTAAAAGTGGAGCGAGAAATGAGCCTTACCGCAGTCCATAATTTCTGTCTCTAGAAGAACACTCTCTGGGACAGTTTGAAGTATTAACCAAACTAAACATTCCATCGATCAATAGTAAATATGTATTTTGCCTAGTTCGATGAATACGTATTCCACATTTTCAAAATAAAACGAGTTAACGCCAACTATATAACATTAATTTTCAACTGCTATCAAAACTCATTACCAACTAAGCTTATTACTACTAGACTGTGCTAATTGATTGTTCAGGGACAGAGCCCAGCTGTGTGTATGTTTGGGATTAACACTTGGGGGCAGAGGATAAACAACAGTAATTAGATCATTAAAACGAGTAAAAGTTAATACGGCTACAAGGGGGGGGGGACAGTTTATGATTAGCGATAGTATATGTTCCAATCAGTAAAGTAAAGAAGAAAAAAAAATAGTTTTTAAGAGCTTAAGAGATGAAATTAAAGTTTACTTCCAACACTTTCAAGTGCGAATTAAAAAGAAATATCAAGTTTCTTATAATAAATGTTTTCTACAATATACATACCTTATTAAGCTTTATTGTACCGTATGGTTTATACATAAACGGGCATGATATAATTTATTTAATGAAATAAACAACAATAGAGTAGTATAGACTTATGTGGTAAGATTATTAACACAAAGGGCAAAACCTTGCCTCGCATTTTTATTATTTTTTGTTAGGATCTAAACAGCTGTTCTACTTGTGATACCTATGTCTATCTCTGTAGACTCCTTGTACCCTACAGGCCGGTACCGAGTATTTAGGGTAGTCGAAAGCTTTAATGTTGAAGGAAAATGTTGCTCTCATGAATGTGATCATTAAGGTACCAACGCATCCAAATAATTGATACTTTGCATAAATAATCAGCTGCTGCATTGCCACATTTAGATGCTTTGTAGCGTTTTCAGCAACAAATTAACTATAAATAATAACAGACTCTATTTTCAATCAAAACCTCTTAAAGAATATATTCTAAACACTGAAATTACTTATCCGTTTTAGATTTAAATTTCAAAATCAATATATATTGAAAAATCCATTCTCTTCTACTCGTCAGATCTGTTTTAGGTTTAAACAATTTGGGCAAACCAGAATAAAGAGTAAAGAGTGTACCTATGCCTATCAACAACAAACTTATGTTATCATTGGTTTAATTAAAGATTCAGCTCTTGCGCAATGTAATGGTGTAACTGTACATTAAAAATACGTTGGGCTTGAAAATATTTAACGTGCAGAAAAGTAACATTTATGTACAGATTATGTGGTTGTCACAATCCAAGTTGGCTGGATAAAACCAGATTTGTTGTTTGAATAATATTAACATTAAATACACTTATGATTATGTTCAATCGAATATATTATAAAATTTATATAGTATTATTTCATTAGTTATATCAAATACATAGTAACATTGTAAACAGAATGTTGTTTCTAAAAATATTTTAGGCCTGATAATAGCAATCAATTTATAATAGCTATATTAAATAACCAAAGATGAATGTATTGTTCAAATTTCCCATTAATAAGCCACGTTAAAAAATTACAGAACAATATAACACTTTCTTTTATTAGATTTATATTTCGGCTGAAATAGTTATGAGGTTATGAACGTTGTTTGTCTTTCAGTAATTTTATTACACTATACAACATGTTTGAATAGTAAAAAATGATAAGGAGAGAACTGTTAGTAACAGGTAACACATTGTCAATTAATGTCATTAAAAATTTAACGATTTTCATAAAAGAGTAGTATTGAGTAGTACTACTGCAGTAGTAAAAGAGTATTGATTCTATATGCAGCAAAACTTAAAAAGGCTTGGTGAAACCTCGTTTAGGGCATGCTATTAATTCATTTTACTGTACTTAGTAATCTAATTTTTATTTAATTTACTACTTAACTCTATGCAATTGGTAATACACACTTAATTACGCACTGATATTAAAAGGATTGATATCTGATTATGAATATCAAAATGGACTCAAACTAGTATGTGGCATGTTTTTATACATACAAAACAGAAAAAAGTTTCTAAATAAGTAATTTTGAATTATTCTGAAATAATGTTGAGACTAAAAAATACAACATTTTAAAATACAACGTATTTTATTAACGTAGTTTTCACAATAGTTTTGCAGATTCTTTGAATAAACTCATTGCACAGTAATGTATAAATTAAATAGTACTAATAACAGTTAATAAAATAAAGCATAAAGGCAGTATGTAAAGAACTTCTTATTACAGCATCCACCCGGGTTCTCCTAAGCTATGTACATTAATGTTTGTGGCGGGGGATTACATTGCACTTCCTACAAGATTTGTTCATCACATCCTGAATGTAGTCTTGGTATAATGAAGTATAACGATAGTATGTAAAGAACTCCCTATTACAGCATCCACCCGGGTTCTCCTGAGCTATGTACATTAATGTTTGTGGCGGGGGATCACATTGCACTTCCTACAAGATTTGTTCATCACATCCTGAATGTAGTCTTGGTATAATGAAGTATAACGATAGTATGTAAAGAACTTCTTATTACAGCATCCACCCGGGTTCTCCTGAGCTATGTACATTAATGTTTGTGGCGGGGGATCACATTGCACTTCCTACAAGATTTGTTCATCACATCCTGAATGTAGTCTTGGTATAATGAAGTATAACGATAGTATGTAAAGAACTTCTTATTACAGCAGCCACCCGGGTTCTCCTGAGCTATGTACATTAATGTTTGTGGCGGGGGATCACATTGCACTTCCTACAAGATTTGTTCATCACATCCTGAATGTAGTCTTGGTATAGTGAAGTATAACGATAGTATGTAAAGAACTTCTTATTACAGCATCCACCCGGGTTCTCCTGAGCTATGTACATTAATGTTTGTGGCGGGGGATCACATTGCACTTCCTACAAGATTTGTTCATCACATCCTGAATGTAGTCTTGGTATAGTGAAGTATAACGATAGTATGTAAAGAACTTCTTATTACAGCATCCACCCGGGTTCTCCTGAGCTATGTACATTAATGTTTGTGGCGGGGGATTACATTGCACTTCCTACAAGATTTGTTCATCACATCCTGAATGTAGTCTTGGTATAATGAAGTATAACGATAGTACGTAAAGAACTCCCTATTACAGCATCCACCCGGGTTCTCCTGAGTTATGTACATTAATGTTTGTGGCGGGGGATCACATTGCACTTCCTACAAGATTTGTTCATCACATCCTGAATGTAGTCTTGGTATAGTGAAGTATAACGATAGTATGTAAAGAACTTCTTATTACAGCATCCACCCGGGTTCTCCTGAGCTATGTACATTAATGTTTGTGGCGGGGGATTACATTGCACTTCCTACAAGATTTGTTCATCACATCCTGAATGTAGTCTTGGTATAATGAAGTATAACGATAGTACGTAAAGAACTCCCTATTACAGCATCCACCCGGGTTCTCCTGAGCTATGGACATTAATGTTTGTGGCGGGAGATTACATTGCACTTCCTACAAGATTTGTTCATCACATCCTGAATGTAGTCTTGGTATAGTGAAGTATAACGATAGTATGTAAAGAACTTCTTATTACAGCATCCACCCGGGTTCTCCTGAGCTATGTACATTAATGTTTGTGGTGGGGGATTACATTGCACTTCCTACAAGATTTGTTCATCACATCCTGAATGTAGTCTTGGTATAATGAAGTATAACGATAGTACGTAAAGAACTCCCTATTACAGCATCCACCCGGGTTCTCTTAAGTTATGTACATTAATGTTTGTGGCGGGAGATTACATTGCACTTCCTACAAGATTTGTTCATCACATCCTGAATGTAGTCTTGGTATAGTGAAGTATAACGATAGTATGTAAAGAACTTCTTATTACAGCATCCACCCGGGTTCTCCTGAGCTATGTACATTAATGTTTGTGGCGGGGGATCACATTGCACTTCTTACAAGATTTATTAATCACATCCTGAATGTAGTCTTGGTATAGTGAAGTATAACGATAGTATGTAAAGAACTTCTTATTACAGCAGCCACCCGGGTTCTCCTGAGCTATGTTCATTAATGTTTGAAGTAGGGGATTACATTGCACTTCCTAGAAGATTTGTTCATCACATCCTGAATGTAGTCTTGGTATAGTGAAGTATAACGATAGTATGTAAAGAACTTCTTATTACAGCAGCCACCCGGGTTCTCCTAAGCTATGTACATTAATGTTTGTGGCGGGGGATAACATTGCACTTCCTACAAGATTTGTCCATCACATCCTGAATGTAGTCTTGGTATAGTGAAGTATAACGATAGTATGTAAAGAACTTCTTATTACAGCAGCCACCCGGGTTCTCCTGATCTATGTACATTAATGTTTGTGGCGGGAGATTACATTCCACTTCCTACAAGATTTGTTCATCACATCCTGAATGTAGTCTTGGTATAGTGAAGTATAACGATAGTATGTAAAGAACTTCTTATTACAGCAACCACCCGGGTTCTCCTAAGCTATGTACATTATTGTTTGTGGCGGGGGATTACATTGCACTTCCTACAAGATTTGTTCATCACATCCTGAATGTAGTCTTGGTATAGTGAAGTATAACGATAGTATATAAAGAACTTCTTATTACAGCAGCCACCCGGGTTCTCCTGAGCTATGTACATTAATGTTTGTGGCAGGGGATTACATTGCACTTCCTACAAGATTTGTTCATCACATCCTGAATGTAGTCTTGGTATAATGAAGTATAACGGCAGTATGTAAAGAACTCCCTATTACAGCATCCACCCGGGTTCTCCTGAGCTATGTACATTAATGTTTGTGGCGGGGGATTACATTGCACTTCCTACAAGATTTGTTCATCACATCCTGAATGTAGTCTTGGTATAGTGAAGTATAACGATAGTATGTAAAGAACTTCTTATTACAGCATCCACCCGGGTTCTCCTGAGCTATGTACATTAATGTTTGTGGCGGGGGATCACATTGCACTTCTTACAAGATTTGTTCATCACATCCTGAATGTAGTCTTGGTATAGTGAAGTATAACGATAGTATGTAAAGAACTTCTTATTACAGCAGCCACCCGGGTTCTCCTGAGCTATGTTCATTAATGTTTGTGGCAGGGGATTACATTGCACTTCCTAGAAGATTTGTTCATCACATCCTGAATGTAGTCTTGGTATAGTGAAGTATAACGATAGTATGTAAAGAACTTCTTATTACAGCAGCCACCCGGGTTCTCCTAAGCTATGTACATTAATGTTTGTGGTGGGAGATAACATTGCACTTCCTACAAGATTTGTTCATCACATCCTGAATGTAGTCTTGGTATAGTGAAGTATAACGATAGTATGTAAAGAACTTCTTATTACAGCAGCCACCCGGGTTCTCCTGAACTATGTACGTTAATGTTTGAGGCGGGGGATGACATTGCACTTCCTACAAGATTTGTTCATCACATCCTGAATGTAGTCTTGGTATAGTGAAGTATAACGATATTATGTAAAGAACTTCTTATTACAGCAACCACCCGGGTTCTCCTAAGCTATGTACATTAATGTTTGTGGCGGGGGATTACATTGCACTTCCTACAAGATTTGTTCATCACATCCTGAATGTAGTCTTGGTATAGTGAAGTATAACGATAGTATGTAAAGAACTTCTTATTACAGCAGCCACCCGGGTTCTCCTAAGCTATGTACATTAATGTTTGTGGCAGGGGATTACATTGCACTTCCTACAAGATTTGTTCATCACATCCTGAATGTAGTCTTGGTATAGTGAAGTATAACGATAGTATGTAAAGAACTTCTTATTACAGCAGCCACCCGGGTTCTCCTGAGCTATGTACATTAATGTTTGTGGCGGGGGATCACATTGCACTTTCTACATGATTTGTTCTTCACTCTTTGAATGTAGTCTTGGTATAATGAAATATAACGATAGTATGTAAAGAACTTCTTATAACAGTAGCCACCCGGGTTCTCCTGAGCTATGTACATTAATGTTTGTGGCGGGGGATTACATTGCACTTCCTACAAGATTTGTACATCACATCCTGAATGTAGTCTTGGTATAGTGAAGTATAACGATAGTATGTAAAGAACTTCTTATTACAGCAGCCACCCGGGTTCTCCTGAGCTATGTACATTAATGTTTGTAGTCATAAACGTGTAGGTTACACTTATACCCCTTATTTCAGTTTTGAAGTAATTTATGGGAAGGAGATTTAGTTTCCTTCCATACAATTTTTGAAAAATTCCATACAATCCTTCCACAAGCATTGGAAGATAAAGGTGTCAAGCAACATTGTAAATGGCTGTTTCTTGCTTAGTTGAACGTTTGAGCAATGTCGTCCTTGCACGACAGTCGCCTGGTCACCAGTGTGGATCGGGAGTCACCCTTAAGGTGTTGGTCTCCAGGTTGAGAGTTGGAGAGGGTTTTTAGTCCCTTAGGGTCAATTAAGACATCCATTAAACGTGTGTTTTAGATACTGTAAATGATGGATCTTTAAAGAAAACTCGAGCTGAACATTTATGTTTTATTTCAATTTATTTACAATTAAAATTAATACATAGCTTATTCCTTCAATAAAATTACTCGGATAGTTTATTTTCTTTCTTAGATTAACAAAATGTTGATTACCCTTGAACCGAAATCTAAATATTTTGGTTAGACATTTCAATCTAACCAAATAAAAAGTTTTTAATTATGAAACGTGATGATGATAGTGAATTTTAGACGAGATAAAAAAATTTTGTTAACGTATTTGGTTGAAGCCCAACAGTTAAAGAATGTAAGTTCAATCCAAATTAGAATAAAAAAGTTGATATGGATCAGCTGAATACAACTAGATATTGAGTTTTAAATAGACAAATATTTAGTTAATATTAGTTAGTTGCCCTGGTTATTGGGCTATTATAAATATTTCTTCCTGAGTAGTAGTCGACCTTGGTGTTCTGCAAGAAAACTACATTCGCTCATACAAATTCATCACACTCATTTAAAATCCAAAACTTCCATAACTTGATGATCAGCGTTTTAACACAAGTAAGCTAATGTTACCTGTATAAGGTCGCAGGGAGGAGGTCCCTTTCCCACATTACTGAAAGGTGCCTGCTATGGAATTGAGAGTTGACTGTTGGATATTTGATCTATATTCATTTCCTATGGATATATCAAACAGTATTAGTAATATGTTACTTTTTCTATAAGTTTTCGATACATTAAAAACACAAGAACAAAATCCTTGTGTTATGTAAATGAATAAATATAAAATAATTCCTCGGTTAGGTTATTGCTAAGGAAAACGGGCCAATCATAGTAAGCCTCTTGGTGTATTGAATCCAATGGTAAAATTATAAATAAAAAAATAATAGTGCCTGATTTGTAGTATAATCTAAGAATATGAAGGTCAAAATCCGGCCGCTGTAGGTTGAGTGGCATACGAGATGAACTTGGGTATCAACTGTAATCAGCTTAGGTAGCATCCGAGATTAGCTTGAGTAGCATACGTGATCAACTTTGGTAGCACCCGTGATCAGCTTGGGTAGCAACCATGATCAGGTTGGGTAGCAACCGTGATTAACTTGGGTAGCAACCATGATTAACTTTGGTAGCACCCGTGATCAGCTTGGGTAGCAACCGTGATCAGGTTGGGTAGCAATCGAGATTAACTTGGGTAGCAACCGTGATAAGTTCGGGTTAGGTTGGGTTAAGGTTAGGATAGAATGTTTCCCAATTCAGCTCTAAAACAGTCCTAACATTCCGCAAATAAAAAAAGTCTTTGCGGGCATATAACCCATTTCGACCGCACATGAAACCGAAAATACAATAATAAATGCTTATTTCAACTATTCAATGTTGTGAAAATTAAACCTAAATGTTGTTCGTACTGACTAGCTACACTTACTTGTTTCTGTCATTTTTCTACTATAAATTGTACTTATTGTTTGGCGAATTAGTAAATTCAATATTTGAAAGAAATTCCACAAATAGTCATTTATAGTTACTGACATAATACTGTTATTGACCTCACTAAATTACAACTGCGTTACAGTTTCAGGTTTCCAATTAGCTAAATTACTGTATCATAGTAACTCCATTATTGAGCTGTTTACTGTAATGTAATATTTGTGTATTCAACTAGATCTTGGTTTTTGATGCAATGATTTGGTGGATACATAATAAATTAGTTAAAGTAACTTAAATAATTTGAAATTTAATTTTTAAGACATAAAAGAACAGTGCAATTCCAAAAAGGAATACAAGTGTATATAAAATAAATATTTAGTAGCAGTAGCGTAATTATTAAATATATAACAAAGTGAACAAAAATAGTTACGTCAAGGAACATAGATTTGTAGTAACAGTAATTGAACCACTGTTTTTAATGTATCGAAAACTTATAGAAAAAGTAACATATTACTAATACTGTTTGATATATCCATAGGAAATGAATATAGATCAAATATCCAACAGTCAACTCTCAATTCCATAGCAGGCACCTTTCAGTAATGTGGGAAACCTGAGTTCCCGAGGGACCTCCTCCCTGCGACCTTATACAGGTAACTTTAGCTTACCTGTAGTACACGATATTCATGGAATAGACAAATAAGCGAATCTCACATGATTCCAATTATGAACGGACTTAGCTACGGGGCTAAGGCGATGGCCTGCCTCATAACCGGTCCCTACAAGACCATTAAGAGTTCTTGCCTTGCCGCTCCCGTGGTTCGGAAGTCACGTTAAGCCGTTGAGCACGGAAGCCCCGGTTAAGTGTTAGAGAGGGCTTTTTAGCTTTAACTTCACGATCTGTTAAAACAACACGATCTGCTTTTTATATTATTTACTTGTCCTAAAATGTCATAAATAAAAAAGGAGATTATCAGCCGCGGGATAATTTTTATAAATTAAATTTAGTGGATGCTCTTGTTATCTTAATCTCTAAATTTACAAGTATTTTTAGAATTCTGTTGGTATTACTCCCCAGTTGCATATACCTTGTGCATACGGAGTGCTGGATATTCGTTGATGTAGTAGATTTAAACTTAACGCTTAATTGATCATGAAATGTCGCCATTATTGAATTAATATTGGGGGGAAGAGGAAAACAGTTTATGGAACAACCCAAGACTCACTTTAGTCTGTGAGCCTTTAATATCAGCCCCGTGGGTTTACGATAGGTAAACTATGATTTAAATCACAACTGATGCCTGTACATTTGGGGAGGTAAGGCCTATGTTTATTTCCGGACCACTTGTTGCGCTCTGTATTTATCTAGCGGCACGTGTACCAATCACGTCAAGAACACACATTTAAATCAATTTGGCGAGCTTAAAATTACTGGTGTGCACAAGGCCTTGAACCAGTCACGACTGAGGGGAAATTGTGAAATGGCCACGATCGGGCATTATTTACACTAAACTAGTATTTACCTTTAGTCTAACGAGTACGAATAATGTACTTCATAAGGTTTTTTTTGGAGATTTAAGGATGTTGAGAGTGTTGTATGAAACTGTAAACATACGTATATCCAAACAGCTCCATACCATTATCTAAAAACATCTCTTCTGTTATTGATATATAAATATAAAGCCATTTTACACACTCTTATTGTTCCGATGTAATGTATGATCAGGAAAATCAAAATTGCTTGATTTAGAATATCTTGCAACTTTTCTATATCGAATCAAGTGTGTACTTTTTTTATGTTCTGTAAGTATTAAATATGTAGATATGCAAACCCATAAACACAGTCTATTTATAATTGTAACAATTATTTTTAGTAATTATTTGGTTTTATGAATGACGATTTAGTTTGTATTTTTTTTTGAAGAAATATAATTTTGAATGTAGTTGTGTTCAGCTAGCTGATACACTTTTCTATGAAAACATGAATGGTTATTATACTCTTACAATATGTATATAGTAATTAAATCTTAACGATCTCAACATGAAATGAAATGCACAAAACTAAAAAAAAAAAAATTAAAAATAATAACAGCTATGTTAGGATGAAAACCTCTGGTAGATTATTATTTTACAATAGATCTTTTGTGAAGAATTCTACACAAAGGCGTCTGGAAAGCGAACATTGTCAATTCTAAGGTGGTTGGCTTCAACGGCTTACATCATTTACTTCCCTTTGCCTCTAGCATGTTCTATTGTATGGAAAGTTTTTATTTATGTATAATTTTTTATTCATACGGGTTTTTATATGCATTATTTTTTCATAGTTACTGTCGTATATTTAAATCGCGTGTAGCACATGTATTCTAGCTCACGGCACATATATTCTAGCTCACGGCACATGTATTTTAGGTCGCACATGCATTCTAGCTCACGGCACATGTATTCCAGCTCATGGCACATGAGAAATCCTCATTTTCATATGCAATCCTATCTGATCCTATGATCCCAAACGAAATATCAATAATAAAAACATATGTTCATATAATAACGTCGCTAGTAAACATTTTAGGATGCGAAAGATATTTAGGAATAAATTTGAATATGACCATTTTCATAATTTATTAAAGTAATTACTATTTAGCTTTTACGTCTGACAGATATGACTTATGTGTAAAATTTTACAATAACGCCAATATTTTCCAAAGCCACTAATTGACAGAATACGACCTGTAGAGACACTTGGGGCTAGAGTTGTTAAATAGCTTTGTTAGTAAGGAACATCTAGTAAGCTGCCATTTAACTGAAGATGGATAGTATTTAACAATAAATATACAGTACAGCTTAAATATTCCAAACTAAAGACATTCCAAGAGATATGGAACTAAAAGACTACTTATTGAAAAATAAACACCCAAAATTTATAATTTATTTTAAGTATATATTTATTCAAACTAACTTAAAAAAGGATTTTGTGGTAATATTTTTGAATAGAAATTTATACTAAAATTTCGACTTAAGTTTGTAAACTCAACTATCTTGAAATGAATTATTCATATATTCTGTTTAACTATCTTGAAACGAAGTATTTATATATTGTTTAACTCTCTTAAAATGAAGTATTTATATATTTTGTTTGTTATTCATAAAAGATATCCGAAAGGAATATTCAGAGTGAAATAATTTTAGAGACGTCGTTTTTTTATTTTAAAGTTATAATACTTAATATAATAACTTTCACAAAATAAGATACATTTATTTAGCTATCTTGTAGTTTTAGGTTATTGCATTTAACTGGTTCTATTTAGTAACAAGGAGTATAACTAGTTCTACAGTGACAATAGATTTGTTTTATAAAGTTATAGTTGATTTTAAAGTTAATTTTAAAGTATAGACTTTTAATATTTAAATATATCCTAAGATAAAAGGATTTCTGTGGCCTAACGGATTGAGATAGATCGCACCTGCACCAGGCACATAGGTCATAAATAGTGGTTAGTGGGGTTCAGTTCTGTGCAACTATTTCATGAGCCAACTACGTTACCTCAGGATAATGTATGTACATCCCCCCAAACAAAGTCAAGGAATAAAACTTTTTTAAATGAATAACAATTTTTAGTTTTCTGAGTACCTATTTAGTTTGTAGCTTGTCAACAATTATATTTTCCACTAAAATTTTTCGGTTACATCATAAGGATTGCTAAACAAAAATGAGTACGTATACTTTTAATAAGTTATACAATTTACCTTTCTGTATTGATACAATGTTAATGAAATTGGAAAAACTGAAAATTAAACGTATCAAAATAAAATAAAGACAGCTATTCTAAGGTGAAAATCATTGGTAGATTATTATTTTAACAAAAACATTTTGTGAAGATGTCTGCAGAAGGGAGCCTTACAAGCAAGGTTTTATTAATAATTCTAAGTTGGCTGGCTTTAACTTACATACATTATTCCCCTTGCCTGTAGCGTTCTATATACTAAGAACAGTCTGTTACTTAGGTAAAAAACCTTAATTTATACGTCGTTTTATATCCGATGTCACATTTACTGTACTTATAACTAAAATGAGCATGTACGTTCTAGCTTACAGTATATAAGAGTTTAAAATTTTGTAATTTAAGCTTATCTCATTCTTCAATCCCAGAACTCTTACTTCCTCTCTACAATAAAAGTATAAATTGCGTTTTTAACAGCCTTCTTTACTTTTAATGCTCAATAGAACTTTAAAATGGAAATCAAAGAAACAGGCGACTCTTGACTTTTGCCCCTCGTTAACGACACATTAAAGTATTACAATGCCGTTTATTTAAAGAAGCACGATTTATTTTTAGTGTTTAAAATTTAAATTATGTTATCCATATGCGTATAAATATAATTTATTCTCCTCAAAAACCTTTCTTCGTCGAATTATTATTTTCTATCTTCTGGGTGTTCCTGTGATCTTCTGATTTCTGATTTCTTTTTATTGAATAAGAATGAAAACAAATAGGATAACAGACTCCATGGAAGATCTCGGAAAGCTAAATATCTTAACAAATGACATTTCAAACAAGGAAGAATCAGAGCAAGTATAGGAAAACAGAAAAGCATACAAATACCCGGAGAAAAAATGCCAAGAAAGAACTGGCTAGACGAGAGGAAACAAGACATTGAGTAAACGATAGGTTTTAAGGAAGAAAAAGGAGCATACACACCCAGACAGTATGAAAGTTGATGGTGTTAGGGAGAATTGTCGGTATAGGATAAGGGTGAAAACTGTTACAATTAAGAATACTGTTGTTATCTTCATGTCAATTGGACATAATTGTATATAAAGCTATTTCCGAGTGTATATGTGAAGATACGCTTAACTAGTACAACGTTTAAAGAACAATATCATCTAAAATTAAAATTAATTTAAAAGTGTCGTTAACTTTATTATTATGAATTAACTTATTTTACCTTCTGAAATAAATAAATTAAAACATCAATTATTTTTAATATTATAAATGTATTAAATAACGATTTATCGACTGATTTGTGAATACATTTTGCCCGATAAAAACTATCAGCATGTGTGCGAACAAAAATGGATTACAAAGGAATTCTTGCCTCAAGAGAAAAGTCAAAATTCTTTTCTCCTGAGAAATAAACAAAACAACGTAAAATAATGAATTTTAAAATTGTTTCAAACGATACAAACAAATTTATCGAAATATAATTCAAGCAGACAAAGCATATATGACGTCTCAAAATCGATTATTTCGTCCAAAAACGTTTCTAAAACTGTTTGGGACATCAACTGTTGCTGATGAATTAAACTGATTTTTTGCTTCTGATGCCAGTCAACTGTGTTCTCGATCACCCCAGCCTCAAGTTTTCCGTAAACTTAGATATATCCCAGTAGAATCCATGGACATCTCCTAAATGCTTGTCTTTCCAGAGAGACATGAGATGTATTAAATCCAACTCAATATGTAGAACAGCAATTTAGATTTTTCTCAGACCGCCTTGATTACTATCTCAGTACGTGCTGTCCTACAAAAACAATCGAAGTTCACCCCAAAAAGGCGGACAATAAATCGATCACAAAAGGAATCTTAGTTTCGAGAGAAAAACTCAAAATTTTCATCGAAATTCAGAAAATAACTTCAAACGAATGGTTTAAAATGTTTTCCGGAACTAAAAAAAATTTATAGAAATGTTATTCAAGTTGCGAAAGCGTATGATGTCTCCAAATCAATAATTTCATCCAAAATGTTTATAAAACTGTTTGGGACATCATTAAAAATAAAAATAAGGTACAAAAACAAATCAAAATTATGTATACCGGTAAGGGACTGGTGTCTAAAGACCTGAGGACTTCATGTGACATTCGGTACTGGGATGATCCAAACGAGTTGTGTACTTGTGTCTTCAGCAGAAGCCGGTAATAATGCGCATAAAAACGAGATTTTAAATATTGTGAGCGAGCTGCGTGAAGCTGGTAAAATAAAAGGGTTGGGAAACTAGAGATTTAGATCATTGATTAAATGAATGTAGACACGTTTGGACGTGTCTCTCTCTAAATAGAGTATGAAAAGATACAGAGGACTACAAAAAAGAAGTTGAAACTATGCTGTATAGTTGAAATATATATAATATATATTTTTAGTCCTTTATATTACTTGTATATAGTTTTAGCTAATTATATCTGAAAATGTAAAAACTAATTTGAGAGGCACCCTTATTGTAATTAAAACTGCAATCTTTCGCAATCAATTATTGCCTTAAATTAACTAAAACATCATGTGGTTTTTTTCAAACCATATTACATTTGATTAGTTTTGTTTAGTAACAGGCAATAAAAATAATAATTATTTAGTCAAAATCGATGCGTTTTACAAAGTATTTGTTTACTTTATAAATTGTAATCAAAATATAATTATTTATATTTAAATTTTGCTGGAAAGTTAGGGTTTCTGCGATACAAGAAGATTGAGGTAGATTTAACCTGCATCAGGCACAAAGGTAATAAATAGTGGTTAGAAGGTTTCTGTGCAGTTACGACGTAAAAGTCACATAGTCTTTACATATCGACACTGAAAAAAATGATTTTTCGCATAAAAGTATGATGAATATTTGGTGGATGATATAATATTAAAAATATACCAAGTGTTGTATATTTGTATTTTGCATTGTTCAATAATATTTGAACAATCACGTATGAGTTGTAATCTGGCCACTTGTTTTCACTTCCAACAATCATTTTACTTCTTCATACATTTTAAAGAGGACGTGTATAGGGCATGCACATACACACGGTAAATTAGTATATGGAATTACATCTTATTTACGCATTAATCAAAATTTGAAAATTAAACCAGTCCATAGACTGGAATGAAATTAATTTATAAAAAAACGTGGTTATATATTTATAATAACAAGGATGTATTTTGGTTAAATCAGGGTATATAGTATTGTACATTTTTCATTTTGCTATTATTATTATTTAATTGTTAAAGTAAATATTAGCAATACAGATAAAACACGACTTTTGTACTTTACGATTCGACAGAATCCTGATGATCACATGCAAATTATGTTAGGAGAATCTCTCCTTTCTTGTACAGAATCAATAAGTTTGTTGGGTTTAAATCTTGATAGTAATTTAAAATTTGACATTCACATCAACAAAATAGTTTCTAAACTAAGCTCTTGTTTGTTTGCAAAATTAGGAAATTATCTCTTTTTACCAATCCTCAGGAACTTTAACTCTATATTTTGGTTGTTTTTACCCGCATCTCATTTACGCCATTCCTATTTGGGGAAATGAAAACTTCAGAACAAGCCATGTCTTTAAATTGCAGAAAAAAATATTGCGAGCTATATTTGGATTGAAAAGGTATCAGACTTGTAAACATGTTTTCAAAGAAAACTATATCTTAACCTTTCCGTGTATTTTTATATATGAATCATTGATCTTTTTAAAACAGAATTTGACACTCTTCAACCCCACTCACACATCCTTATCTTACTCACTCTGTACACGTTCAAATATTCAAATTCCACACAAACTTCTTTTTTTAAAAAAAGAGTGACAAATAATTGTATTAGACTGTTTAATGCCCTCCAAAGTTTCCTTAAGTCAGAGCTATCTCTTAACTGTTTTCATAGGAAGTTAAAGATTTTTTTAGTTGATAATACCTTCTACAGTGTCCATGATTTTCTTGACCATAAGTATGTATTTTAATTTAATTGATTTGTTGTGTTAACTTACACTATTATAGCCAGAAGCTACTTAGTTAATTTTGTTGTACATAACTATGTGACATTTTGCTATTCATGTAAATGTTTTATGGCAATTAAGAGTTCTTGATTCTTGCAATACAAGACGTCGTATCTTATTGAATGGATATTTCACTAACAATACCTGTATGTGTTGTAAACATAATATCTATGTTTACAATAAAGAGTTCTTGATTCTTGCAATACAAGACGTCGTATCTTATTGAATGGATATTTCACTAACAATACCTGTACGTGTTGTAAACATAATATCTATGTTTACAATTAAGAGTTCTTGATTCTTGCAATACAAGACTTCGTATCTTATTGAATGGATATTTCACTAACAATACCTGTATGTGTTGTAAACATAATATCTATGTTTACAATATTGACACTTTACATGCATGTATACTTATGATTTCTTCTGCAATGCCTTTTGGGTTTTTTATTTACTTCATCCGTTTCTAGTATTCTTACAATCTATGATACCTTCGTTGTTGATCTGGTTATCAAAATCTCCTTCCTCCTGTAGATTTCATAATATCCATCTTAAGTGTGAATCTTAGAAAGTATTTTATTAATTAATTTTTTGATTTATTTAAAATTACTAAAATGGTACTTATATGGAACAGGGCCTTTGTTGATATTTCGGCTGAAAATATTTTTCATAGTAGATAAAAAAATTAGAATATGATATTTTTTTTTGCGGGAAAGCCGGATAGATTACGAAATGAGGAAAAATATATTCTAGTCGTAAATACGAGTACCGTATATTTATTTTTGTAATTAAAATGTGCGAAATTTTCATAAAAAGATTTTTACAATCAAACCATTATTAAGCACGTTATTGCCGAAAATGTGCCGATTTCAGTGAGTTAACGATCTGTTAGGATTGGATAAGGTTGAGTATAGCTAGGATAGGTTATGTTGGGTTTGAACAGGTTAAGTTAGGTTTGTTTAGGTCAAGTTAGGATTGGATAAGGTTGAGTATAGCTAGGGTAGGTTATGTTGGGTTTGAACAGGTTAAGTTAGGTTTGTTTAGGTCAAGTTAGGATTGGATAAGGTTGAGTATAGCTAGGGTAGGTTATGATGGGTTTGAACAGGTTAAGTTAGGTTTGTTTAGGTCAAGTTAGGATTGGATAAGGTTGAGTATAGCTAGGGTAGGTTATGTTGGGTTTGAACAGGTTAAGTTAGGTTTGTTTAGGTCAAGTTAGGATTGGATAAGGTTGAGTATAGCTAGGGTAGGTTATGTTGGGTTTGAACAGGTTAAGTTAGGTTTGTTTAGGTCAAGTTAGGATTGGATAAGGTTGAGTATAGCTAGGGTAGGTTATGTTGGGTTTGAACAGGTTAAGTTAGGTTTGTTTAGGTCAAGTTAGGATTGGATAAGGTTGAGTATAGCTAGGGTAGGTTATGTTGGGTTTGAACAGGTTAAGTTAGGTTTGTTTAGGTCAAGTTAGGATTGGATAAGGTTGAGTATAGCTAGGGTAGGTTATGTTGGGTTTGAACAGGTTAAGTTAGGTTTGTTTAGGTCAAGTTAGGATTGGATAAGGTTGAGTATAGCTAGGGTAGGTTATGTTGGGTTTGAACAGGTTAAGTTAGGTTTGTTTAGGTCAAGTTAGGATTGGATAAGGTTGAGTATAGCTAGGGTAGGTTATGTTGGGTTTGAACAGGTTAAGTTAGGTTTGTTTAGGTCAAGTTAGGATTGGATAAGGTTGAGTATAGCTAGGGTAGGTTATGTTGGGTTTGAACAGGTTAAGTTAGGTTTGTTTAGGTCAAGTTAGGATTGGTTAGGCTTGGTTAGGTTAAGTTATAATTAGTTATTATTAATTTGTTTTAGCATAATTGGTTAAAACCCTTAAAAGTTCATAAGTATACCTACACCTATCCTGACAGTACGCAACCTTACTGAAATCGGCAGTCGGCATATTTCCGGCACTAACGTGCTTCGTAACCTGTACATTTTAAAAACGTTGTGACATTCGTGATCAGGGAATGATTCCGCATAGTGTAAGTACCCACATATATTTAAGGCAACTAATATTTTTCAGTTTTTCCTTACTTTCGTAATTTTTCCGGCTTTTCTGCTGAAAAAACGACAATATTCTTGTTTCTTAGCTATGTATTTACTATGAAAACAAATGGTAGCCAACAAGTCTACAGGGCCCCTGTTATATATAGTTATCATTAAAATAAATCTATGTAAAAGCAAATTATATAATAATTAATTAAATGAATTTACAAATAATTCAACTGATCATGAAACTATTTAGTATAAACATTTTGTGGCTAAACTAAATGGAAAACTATGTATATAGAATATTAAATATTATGTGATGCGGACATACTTAATATATTGACGTTACATGCAAAGTATCTAAATGTGTGTGAAATATTCTAGTATTCTTAACCCTAGATCTGGGCAATGCAAACCATCCCAACCAGGCGGGCTGTTTTCGGGGCTCTGTAACTTTTTTGGAAATTCTATAAAACATAGTAAATGAAGCCGTACATATAAAACTATATCTCGTTTTTCTTCTTATGAACCCTATTTTTATATAAAAATAATGCAATTAGTGTAATGACATTATAAAGAATGTCTTGATGAGAATGAAAACATTGATTTGTTACATCATGTTTTCATAAGTTGAAACTCTTATAGCAGGTAAGAAATAATTTAGGAACAGTTCCATGATCACCAAAAAGTAACTATTTAGTTGCTAAATAGAATCCAATAATAAGATTTTCAATAAAAAAAATATAATAAGATTGTAATGAATTTTATCGAAACTAATTTTATAAAACTGTGCAGTACTAAAATGTTATGTATGTTATACACCATTTTAAAGTAATAAATTTATAAAAAAATGCATATTGTAGACAACAAAATTTACTATGAATTACAAAAATACTTTATACTATCAAGTAAGTGTAAATATTTTATTGTGTGAAGAAAAGAAAAGTTTTAATGATAACACATAACATTTTGTAAAATTTGTGATATTACATTCAATTAAAATATAAATGGCGTATTAGATTAATTTAACCTGTGTATTTAGTTGTAGTATATCTGATTGTGAACAGAAATCATGTATCAGATTGCAAAAAATAATAGAAATTGCATCTTAGATAAATTTATAAGCTATATATGGTTTTTTTTAATGTTGTGAAGATAAAATGCAAAGTTCAAATGCATATATAACAAAATTTGTAGCATTTTGCCTTATACATATTATTGTAGAACATCTTATTAAAAATAAGTACATATATAATTTGTTAGGGTCTATATTGAAATAAATTGTAAAATTGAAAATAACAAAAGTAATGCAAGCGAAGATTTTTATACTAAAACCGTATCCATTATTTGAGAGATAATAAGTGACAACTAATACTAATGACTCACTAATTCCGTTAAATCACCAATGGAATGCCGTGTCGATTGGTTTGTAAACCCCGCTTTTCCGGCAATGTGGTTAGCGTCTAGAATTTAGCGCGCGTCACAGCTATGTGGCGGGCCATTTGAACTTCTCACTTGTGTTTTACTTTTATTTTTCGCATGACATTTCTTTATTATTGCAGGTTTCAACAAAAACACTTTCTGATAAGTAAAGATAGTTAAATTTTGTGCCGAGTAGTACTAATTTAATTGCGAAATATTGATGAATAAATTGCTCGCAATACTTTTAGTCCATTGACACTAAAGGAAACTTGGCCCGGAGATGCGAAAAATATCATGATCCCTAAAAGGGTTGATAGCCCGGATCTAGGCTAATGTATTAAAAAAATGTTTAAAAAATAATTTGAAATGATAAGCTTAAATTTACTTTAAAAATTGTAATTGCCTTTGTATAGATATTTAAATATGTAATTGATAAAGTTATAATCACCGTAATGAAGTTATTATGAATAATATATAGACTCATGCATCAATGTACTTTTATAGCTTAATCACACTACCAGACATTGATGTTATGTTATTATTAACTAGGGGACACCCCTGCATGCTTCGCGTGCTAACTCCGGCGCTCGCTGCGCTCGATACACCTCGGCCTTCGGCCTCGGCATGTGACTTTTGACTACAAAAATAATAAATTGATTGTCTAGCTTAAAATCACAATATTATAATTACATTATTTTACTCACACTAAACTGTATTTGCGTTGCTATATATTTATTAGTAGCGTTACTAGAAATGGTATTACTTAGCCTATTTCAAAGTGTTCATTACATTTGTGTTTGTTTAACAGCTGAAATTTAAACGGATAGTATAATATTAAAAATACTTTTACTACTTAGCAACTTTTTTCTGTGGCATCAATAGTATAATGTGAAAAATTCGAAATAAACATGATTATATATTTATAAAACATCTGTTATTAATTTACTAAAATCTACCCAATATTATCCTTATGGAACAATCTTTTAGAGGCGGTTTCTACCCTTTAGGAGTACTTTATTAAGATCAAAATACTTTTTTGTCCTAAATAAGAAATAAAGAAACAGTGTACAACATTTCAGCTCTCTACCTAAATGGGAAGTTGGAGAATTAGTGATGAGTGAGTGAGTAGGTCAGTCAGTTAGTCAGTCAGTCAGGGCTTTGTCTTTTATATGTATAAATAGATTACATTTGCCATTTAAACTTACTACATGTTTAAATTAAATTGGTTATAAGTAAATACAGTCAAGTTTCATAAACAGCTTGTACTGTTTGAATTATATTGGGATTAAAATGTTAAGAGCCATGATTTACTATCTCAAACATACTAAATTCCATATTAAGTAAACAAAGTGAAGACAAATGAAAATTTTTTCTTTATACATGTTGTTTTATAAAATGAAATGGTAAGTAAAAAACATTATCATAATACATACTAAAATTCATTGAAATACAACATTCGAGGTATATATATATATATATATATATATATATATATATATATTAGACTTTCATAGTAATAAATTCGAAGGTTTTTTTTACATTTTATTAAAGTGAAAATAGACGTTGAAAATTCCCTGAGGATATGATCAGTTGATTGCAACCCAATCGCCCTAAACTTATTTCCATACTTCTATGATTTCTCACGGGAAATTCCTCTACAGCTAGAATACCTTAACTTTTCCCTTTACTGCTTTTTTGCTCCTTAATTTCAATGAAACCCTATTGTTTGTCTCTATGATATTTTTCTATGATATTTTTAATGCGTACCCTAACAATTGGATCGAATAACTTTCGATAAAATAAAATAAAAAGCGATTTGCAAAATATGCAACAAATGTCTTCTGAGACATTTACATTTCAAGAAGTGCCGTGCAGTGGAGTTTTGGGTTTTTATTTTCAGGGTACGTACTCGAGGCTGACAAAAGAACTTTAAAATAACAAATTTAGAGTAGATGGTCGAGTTAAGTTTCTAAAATCCATACGTATTAATCATAATTTACATTAAAAGTGTTATTGGTACATTTTTAGTATAGTAGATAGATTAGACTGGATTGAGCACAGCTACCAGTCTCCCTCAATTGTGTGCCTTTGTTGATGATGATGATTCATTACTCTACTCATTGATTAATGGGTGTGCTTTAGGAAACTGTCCATTCGTTGGTTATTGCTGAGTTTGTCCAGTATACACCACATTCAATGGAAGTCACTACTGGCTGATTGTACATCAACATTTGTATCGTTTTTGGCAATGCAGTAATCATGTATCAAAGGAAATGGTTCACCCAATCAGCTGGGTTTGGGAAATCAATTGCAAATAATTGAAACCACTATTTCAATCCTAAGTTCATTTGAAATATTAATTCAAATTCGATGTTAGCAAGCACATCTTAAACTAAATATATCAGACTCTAAGTAAACTGATTAATTTTTTTTTCGTGTTATTAAATAGCATTTAAAATACAATAAAATTAGAAAGTTAATTTAGATTACTTTGTAAATATTTAATGGTAAGATTTTATAGTATTTGGGGATTTATTGATCCAGGTTGTATTATGAGAATCAAAGAACAAATTTTTAACTTTTCTCTGAGGAATGTATATTCAGTCAAAAATAATATTTTTGTATCTTGTATTACATATTTTAATTAATCCTGCGATCATTGGAATATCCACATTTTTATCATTTGCATAAGATAGTCATTCTATTGATTATTTTGACCTCTATTTCTTTAAATTAAATGAAACTCGTCTTTATTGGGGGCTATTAGGACTATAAAGTCCTTTCTACCGTTTAACCCCACTTTAATATTTCTTTATCATATTAAAAACTATCTAACCAAGTTGTAAAGTCCAAATGCCAATTAACTTGTACTCTTTAAATGAATTTGGGAAATGGTTTTGTAAAAATCGCATTTGTTGCTCAGAAGCATTATTCGATAAAAATTCATTTTGCTGTAGCAATTAATTTTCATTGTGGTCTTGTTACCTACAATGGTCTTAAACTGGATGCTGGACTAAACGACCTATTCCATATAGTGTGGGAATATGCCATCTTATAGTAGTCGTTGTCTCTGTGCCGTATTTGTGTAACGTGTTTCTTGTAGTGTAAAGATATTGTCACATTATTGCCAATCCTTACAAACTCGTTTTGTTAAACTGGCAAAATGTAACGTATATTGATCAAAATATCGTTTTTCCCAGAGAAGAACCACTAAAATATTGGGTCTTTTTACGGTGTATTGTTTGAAAGAAACCATACCTATTACTTTTAGCCATCCACCACAACACGTTACTACAGTCATGAATGTTCTACTTGCTGGTTTGGTAAAATTGTCAGTAAATTAAAATTTATTGACAATTTTATTTCATTTACTTTTATTATAAATAAACAATTTCTAAAGAAAAAAAAATACTTACTATACTTTTAAAAAAGAGTATACTAAATATAAATCTGGACAATCTTGTCTATGCACTAGTTTATTTGGTTTAATATTACATTAACGTGATGTAAAGCCACAGAAATTTAATTATTTGAATTTAAGTTCATAAACTAAGTAGCATTTCCTATTATAAGGACGTCTGTTTTTTAATTTTAAATTTTTTTAGGTATAATGCTTTAAATTGTACGGGGATTTAAATACAATGTATTTTTCACGTTAACTGGTTTTATATCTGTTCTATACGAAAGCTTTTACATTTAATATTGAATAGAAGTTTGATTGATTGTGTAGTAATGTTTTGTATTAAAAACCAGATATAATTGTTTTCGACTGTAATTATCTTGAAATTCCGTATTTATTAAATACGTTGTTTGCTATGCGTGATACTTTCTATATAGGTATTAATTTAATAATAGATCAGATGATATTACCTACATCTTAATATCATGACATTAAATAACTGTAGTGAGAATATTTACAAAGTATTCCGCTAAAATTGAAATCTAATCATTTACTTTAAAGTTTCATTGAAAATAATGGTTTATACATTATAAACAGATTGCAATAGACTTTACCTGCTCTAGGTAGATGGCTATAAAAGAGCTTAAAAGGGTTCTGTTCAATAATGTTGTGAGCCAACTCCATTACTTTCAAGTTGTGTAAACTGCTTATGAAAGACAAACTATAAAATTAAAAATTTTGTTACTATACAAATTATCTACATACTGAATATATAAAAAAGTTTATTATTTTCTCATATATCTCTCTCTCTCTCTCTCTCTCTCTCTCTCTCTCTCTCTCTCTCTCTCTCTCTCTCTCTCTCTCTCTCTCTCTCTCTCTCTCTCTCTCTCTCTCTCTCTCTCTCTCTCTCTCTCTCTCTCTCTCTCTCTCTCTCTCACTCTCTCTCTCTCTCTCTCTCTCTCTCTCTCTCTCTCTCTCTCTCTCTCTCTCTCTCTCTCTCTCTCTCTCTCTCTCTCTCTCTCTCTCTCTCTCTCTCTCTCTCTCTCTCTCTCTCAAGCTGTTTAGAATGGTAGAAATGTGAATTTAATGCATTTAAATTTACCAGAAATAAATAACATTATTGATGAATATAGTCCATTATTAGCTAATGAAATGAAATGAAAAACGACTTTATTTTTAAGGCGAGGTTAGGACTGGACAGTCCTCTTTACCACCTAACCTTAGAATGTTGTCTAACCACCTAGCTAATAACGGAATGTTTTCACTGAAAGATCTAACACGGGTATTGATCATGTGTTTGCCAAGGTATGTGATGCAAATAAATAATAATAGAAGCGACAGCATTAGACAACAGAATAACGGATCATTGCATGACAGCTGTTTGGGCAAGGAGAGGGGGAGTGATAGGACATACCTGCCGCTGATCATTGCATGACTGCTGTTTGGGCAAGGAGAGGGGGAGTGATAGGACATACCTGCCGCTGATCATTGCATGACAGCTGTTTGGGCAAGGAGAGGGGGAGCGATAGGACATACCTGCCGCTGATCATTGCATGACAGCTGTTTGGGCAAGAAGAGGGGGAGTGGTAGGACATACATGCCGCTGATCATTGTATGACAGCTGATTGGGCAAGAAGAGGGAGAGTGATAGGACATACCTCCCGCTGATCATTGTATGACAGCTGTTTGGGAAGGAGAGGGGGAGCGATAGGACATACCTGCCGCTGATCATTGCATGACAGCTGTTTGGGCAAGGAGAGGGGGAGCGATAGGACATACCTGCCGCTGATCATTGCATGACAGCTGTTTGGGAAAGAAGAGGGGGAGCGGTAGGACATACCTGCCGCTGATCATTGTATGACAGCTGTTTGGGCAAGAAGAGGGGGATTGATAGGACATACCTGCCGCTGATCATTGTATGACAGCTGTTTGGGCAAGGAGAGGGGGAGCGATAGGACATGCCTGCCGCTGATCATTGCATGACAGCTGTTTGGGCAAGGAGAGGGAAGCGATAGGACATACCTCCCGCTGATCATTGTATGACAGCTGTTTGGGCAAGGAGAGGGGGAGCGAAAGGACATATCTGCCGCTGATCATTGTATGACAGCTGTTTGGGCAAGGAGAGGAGAGCGTTAAGACATACCTGCCGCTGATCATTGCATGACAGCTGTTTGGGCAAGGAGAGGGGAGTGATAAGACATACCTCCCGCTGATCATTGTATGATATCTGTTGGGGCAAGGAGAGGGGGAGCGACAGGACATACTGTACCTGCCGCTTATCGTATCAACCAAACCAGATGAAATACCTTGCTGGACATTACTAATTCGAACTATGTTTATTTTCAGCCAAGTTCTTCATACGCTTTTCACGTTTTTCATGAGAAAACTACCAGATTAATTGACTAAAGTAAAGAAATTCAAACTAAAAAGACTAAAGTAGTAAAAATAAAGCCATGGATAGATGGACAAATGTCTGTAATAGGATTAAATCCAGAAACCATTTGCCTAAATCCTTAAAAATCAGCCCAATAATAGCGATCTAAGAGGATACTTCAAATATTTTAAGAACAAGCTCAATAATGATACAAGAGAATTGAAAAATAATTATTATTTAAAGCTTTTAGAAAGTAACAAAAATATTTCATAACGAATTTGAAAGAGGTGCCTCGATAAAAATACTAAAAAAATTAAATGTTGAACTGGAAATTATTTGAAAGTTACATGCGATTATAGCGAATTAGCAAATGAAATCAATCAATACTTTTTGTTGATAGGTGAAACATTGATTAGTAATAGGGATAAACCAACAAAATTTCAATTTCTTAGTTCCAGGCAGTGTTTCAAAAAGTTTTCTGTTGCACAGTCAGAATTTAAGAAATATGAATGTTTTGAATAAAAATTTTGCTAACTAAATATACAGGATAGCATAGTGTAACACGATATTCACCTGGATTCTCGTAACTATCTTTCTAGATTTAGACTAATTTTAGCCTAATAACTCATTTATAATAAACGTTATGTATTATTAATTTATCCTACTGACCATTACACTCAATAACAAATCTATTTTCCAAGGTGAACATGAAAACTGAAAATAATTTTACCTTCACTTTAAAACCTAGAAACTAACAAGTAATTTCATTTACTATCAATTGTATCAAGGTTCATAAATTAAGTGAAAAAATTTGATTTTGTAAGAATATTTTCAGTTAGGTGTCCCTCAAGAACCAGGTTATTATATACTTAAATTACTTTTTCTGGATACATTTCATACATAATCTGCTCATTATGTAAACTAAATAAACAATTTATAGTGAAACCTGAGAAATAGTTTTGTTTCACAACATGCAATTCAAAGCTGAAGGTCATAATAACAGGTTTTCCATCACTGAACCTTCTGCCCCATCGTTAGCGGGTCATAGGTCACACTGGTTGCCCCACATTTCATGCCTATAATTTGTCCCGAATGGGTGGTTGGTTTTATTCTTCTTCAAGTAAGATATAAGTTGTATATTCTTTTGTTGTCAAGACTAATTACTACAAGCAATACTAAAATATTGATCACTTTTAGTTGTAATAAAATTAAATAATAGGTAATATTAAAAAAATATATATGTGCATATTTTAACACTTACTTATAATTGTTTGTTTTATGTATTTGTATTTTTTTATAACTATTTAGGACAAGCATACTAATGTATTGACACATTTAAACATATAATTTATTATATATTTCAATAAACTGAAATTATTTAAATTTTTGACTACGTATTTTATAACTCTTTTTCAATGTTATATCCTTATAGAAAATCGATTAGGAGTAGTAAAGAAAATAAAGAATTCTCACTCTGATAACGAGGGGTTGGCCGTGGGATCTAATTAAAATGCAAATACGATAGAAGGGAACTTAATATTTACCATTCATTAACTAACACTTCCGGTTAGAGCTCCTGATTTTCTGTTTGTATTGGTGAGTTTCCGGTTTTCATTATTTGTTAATACTTATGAAATGACGAAAACTTTATTTCGTCCAGACTTAACAAAAGCTTATAATTAATAGTTAACAGAGTTTACAAGTTGTTGTCGTGACAAGAGTTATTTATTGTGTTTATTTCACAAAATCACCCACTAGAGATTTTAACTATAACAAGTCAGCATGACTCATGTTTAGTACATTTTTACGCGTGGATGCGATGTGTGGTTTAAAACGTTCTATATTAGAAATATTACAACTCCAGAAAGAAAGCTATATTATGTCTCCATTGACCATATACATATCTTATTTTAAGTGTTAAGTTGACAACACTCATCAATCTAAAAGAAGTAAAGCTTAATACCTAGTTAGTTATTGTGCCCGGAACAACCATGGCTATGTTTTTTCAATAGTAGTAAACAAATATGTCACCCATATGAGTCTTATGTACCCACTTGTGATCTCTCTATGTCGTGGCATATCAGCAAGTCATAGTAGTACTGCATCCTGTCAAATGCACAACTCAGATTTTCATCAACATAGTGTGGAAGACAAGTGTTAGAAGAAAATCTTAAATGAGAGCATAGGTCAAGTAGTACACCAAATTAAAGGTCTATAAAAGTAGAACATAAACTCACAAATCTGACCTCAAAAGGTTCGCTTCTTAAAAACAATGAAAGTCCTATTTTAGTTGGTTTATTAGTCTGTTCTTAGCTCAACTTGGAAAGGTTAAACTTTGTAAATGCCTTATGGAATTTAAAATTGTTTTTAGGATAGTTGGTGACTCTTCACTTTCAATGGGTGATGGTCCACAAGGAGTTCGACAAAACGTTTAAAATTAGCGTAGGTCAAGATGTTTATAATTTTAAAGGGGCTGTCTAGCACAGGTGAATACCACAAACAACACTTAAAAAGGTTGATCCAGTACAAAATGGCAGATGTTAAAAGATTTTCTTGGATGTAGTAAGACATTGCATTAGTGGCCACTAGATCAAAGAAAACAATGCTGCAGCATGCATTATGCCTGTCGTACTAATGTTCATTATGAAGTTAGCCTAATGATGTTAGAGTTAAGATCCAATCAACTAATGTTCATCCTAGAAAACTATTTTCCAAAGTCCAGAAGGCATTTACAAAGTTTACTTTCCCAAGTTGAGCTAAGAAAAGACTAATAAACCGACTAAAATAGGACTTTCAATGTATCTTTTTAAAACTTTAAACCAGCGCCATTTTTTTAAGGAGCGAACCTTTTGAGGTTAGATTTGTGGTTTTATGTTCTAATACAATAGACCTTTAATTTTATATACTACTTGACCTATGCCCTCATTTAAGATTTTCTTCAGACTCCTTGTGAGCCACCCCCCTGATATGACAGGAAAACGGAGGTTACATCAAAAAGTATATTGATAGGTGCAGTATTTATATGCCAAATTTATTGCTTTATCTATAATTGTACAGAAATTAATAATCTGTTTCGGGACTTTTATTCCACACTGTATAATTTGTTTTTATATATAGTGAATTTAGATTGGACTATATACTTTTAACTGAATATTTGACGGCAAGTTGGATTCATTAGTTAGATGCCATACGTGATACGGAGTTGTCTTATTTCCAGATTTCTCTTCTTCTTGAGGTCTGGTAGTTAAACGTTGCCTAATAATCATCCACTAAAATGAGACTGATTGAAAGCTTTTCAAGCCCATGTAGTGAGGGTGTAAGGAGACTAGTTTAGGGCTAAATATGCCAACGATGGGGTCAGAGTTCTGAGACACAATGCGTGCCATTTCATCCGCTAAAAAGTTGATTTGTTTAGCGTGAGCAAAATCTATCAAACATCTACTAATGATGCATATTCTGCTGATGAGACACACAACAATAGCAGAGGCCCACAGCACCTAAGTGTGAATATTGTGAATATTGTTACTCCCAATGCTTGGCTAAAGACACAATTATACCAATTAACATTCGTAAGTAGCTTAGCAAGTTATACCAGAAAATAGAAATAAAATATATATTAATAACCATTGGTATATGTATTTATCATATAATACTCATAGGATACAATATTGATGACTTCAAATAACGGGATCGTATTGTAAAACCAGGCGAAGTTCTTTGTAGTGCACGTTAGCAATTGACATAAAATGTGTTTAGGAAAAATATATGTCTTAAACAAAGAAATATGATTTGTTTTAAATATGATGGTTTATTGTCAACACACTTCTTCTAAATGTTTCTCTACATATAATACATGTTAAGTAAGAAGAGGAAGGAGTTTTTTTACTTTTAAACTATTTTTAAGATTATATTCTCATAATTTATTGTACCTTACCGGATAAATATTTATACATGTAAACACATTGTATTAAATATGAATGTATCATTAAGGTAATGCACAATTGAATTGATTTTTAAATAATTATATAACAATTACTGCCATGGTTGAAATATACAGAAATATGAATATTCATATTTGGATAAGTCATATCCTTCTCAAAGGATCTTGCTCTTGTTCATAGCCTTCAACACGCGTTTTAGTACTCAGTTATGCTTCTTTGTAAAGGGGAGAGAACGCAAGTTCCTTTTGAACAGTTGTTGAATAGCAGATTTGTTTTCCAGAAATAAATGGAGGTTGTTGACAGGAAATGAGTACATCTTTAAATTTATGTTTGGATGAAAATATTTTGACAACGGTTGCAATTGACATATAATATGGTTAATATTCAGTATGATACTTAAATATGTAGCAGTAAATTATAAATGACACTACAGGACCACCGTCTGTTTCAGGCCACAACTATACAATAATAAAATTAAAATATATAATATTTTCATATCGAATACCTACATTTTCCTGTATTACTGTCTATTGATCCAGATAATCCTAATTTTCCATTACATAAATGGATGGTAAATAAATACATTTAGTAGTACTTAACGACAAAAATATAACGACAAAACTAATGAAGGCTCAAATATTTATAGTTAATAAACTATTCCCCACTTTTTAACCACAGAGCTCCAGTGCCTCAGGTGTATTAAGATTTCATGTTCCTAAAGTGTCTAATAATTCAATCCCACTACTGTTAAACAAGAGTTATTTTAACTTGTTGTTGAGGGATTGAAGGTGTAACACACATGAGGGACTGGAACGGATAAAACACGTAAGTCTGAAGCTATACGTGGTGGAAACATTAATTACTTTTCATTATTCATATCCATTTACAAAACATTTTACTTTAATCTAAATTAGCTACTTAGCTTGGGCCCATGGACATAGAGTTTAAACCAAAATTTATCAGTTTCGAAAATTTCAAAATAATTTGATATAATCCTTGAACGTTAAAAATATAATGTAGCATAACATACAATCAGAGGAAATAATGATCTTGAACATTATTGTAGACGTATTGGACATTATAGATGTATATCATTCCAGTTTGACTATAGATAGCATATAATTTAAGTAAGTTATGTGCGTTTGTATTCATTCCTTCTTTAATGGCTGGCTTCAAGTGCTAAGTACTACCCTCAAGTAATTTATGTTATTTATTTAACTCCCAGCACTTAGCGATTCTTAATATACGTTCTATCAGGAATGCCTTAATATACGTTCTATCAGGAATGCCTTAATATACGTTCTATCAGGAATGCCTTAAGGATGTTTTAAAACTATATTTGAGTTTAAAGGTATGTACTTAGTATTTTAACCTGCATTATTATATATCATAACAAGAGTGGACAGTGGAATTGTGCATATTCGAGACCATTTTTATATTTATAGTGCGAGAAATGTTGAGAACTTCGAACAGTTTTGAGATTTGAACGATACTTTTCACTACACTACAACATATATTAAATATCCATAATACTGATTATGTGTTCAAATTGAAACATGTTCATTGGAACATAACATCTTTAGATAAGCTGTCTTCGTAACGCGTTGCGTACATGTGGGTGAGATTTATGATGTTTACTGTGGAAAGTTATGTTTGTTTACTGTGGAAAATATTCCACTGTAAACATTGAGGAGTTTTTTATTGGAACTATGATTTAAAATGGTAATTAATTACTAACATAGATTTTAAATTAGACACCTGTTTGTAGATATGAAGTTTCACAGGTGATAATCACATAACAAAAACAGCTGATACTAAAGTAGACAATCTATCGATTAATGTTGTCAAATTTATTATTTATGTAAGGAAATTAACATTATAGATAACTTATTTTGTAAATTATATTTACCAACGTTATAGTAGACACATGTAAAATGTAAAAATTGAATCGCGAAGAGTACATTGTCATCTGAGGGGGTTTTATAACTAGATCTATGTAAATTCATACCTCATAACTAGAGAAGTGTCACTTAAAATTTATTAATTATTATAGGTTCTGAAAAATTCTGTAGTGATAAACAATGTAAAAATGGATGTGAGTTTAAGTTAAATATTTTATATAACTGGTTTTCTAATTGGTGTGAATATAGTCTCAGCTACAACACTAAAAATGTGAAGTTTTATTTTCACTCTGTTTACTCTTATTAAACGTTGTATAATTTTGGGTTGTTATTTAGTATACTTTTGTATTAAATAACGATAGGAATACTATCTTCACTCCTGTCAATAATAAGTGCAATACTCACTCACAGACTTAGGTGTTTACTCATCACTCAAGACGTTCAGCAGAACATACCTAAAGTCTCCGCGTAAATGAATTCGGAATCAACCAAAGAGATTTAGGATTCACATAAAAACTATATATTTCTCAAGAAAGGCTATGACAGATAGTGCAAACGGCTTCATTATCATTAGTATAATTGTTGTAATCTAGAAAAGCAATATGTTAGGTAAAGCCTGCACATATCAATATAAAAATTACATACTTCCGAACTGTGAATGTCAAATGAACATTATAATATTTTGATAATATATCTTACAAAATTTTGATGATGCAAAAAGGCAATCATAAATGACTTTTTAGGAATAATTGTGATTTAATTGAGAAGTTCTTCAACTTCGCACTAGTTGTCTACTCTGTGATCATAAAGACGTATATGAGAAAGGAAGGTTATCTACGAACAAAGAAAATAAATGTGGAGATGTTTCTGTCAGAACTTCAAGGTTCTTTGGATTGAACTGTGAAAAATGATGCCAGAATTTTGGTGCAAGTTGTTTTCTCTGGGTGACGATAGGCATACTGTTTCCTAAAGCAGTTGTAAATTTACTCGATTTCGTCTGGTCATGTATGTTTTAGTTCCCTATAGACTCAATTCATACATTTACAGTATTATAGGCAACATTAGTTTCATAAGTGTTGTAGCATGCCGTTTATATTTATCTATTTTTTATTCTATTTTTAAGTTCTATTTAGATTCCAATTTAATCGTAAGTGAGCGGAAAACTATAAAATGTAGCTCAGGCTTATTCCCCTACCATCTAGACACTTATTTCGTTTTATACGTTCAAACATTTTTCGTCCAAGTTTGTACTTGTTAAGGGATGTTATTGGCATATAATTATAACTATTTATACATTATAATTATATAATACATAAATATATATTACATAATATATGTTTATATATAATTATAACGTATTCTCGTTATATATTTTCAAATTTTATTTATTTAGCAACAATTCTGTGTACTCAGTAAAAAGTAAATCTGTGTTTTTATCATGTGGGCTAACACTATAAAGATGAGTAATTATTTATTTTGATTTTAGTTTGTTCATTAATTTTGTTTAACTAGCCAAGAATTAATCATTTAATTAATGATTATTTGTATTTTTGTTCAGGAGTGAAATGTAACTATTTTAAAATAAATCATAGAACGAAATGTATGAAATAGGTAACGTTCAGTTAAATAATTATATTTATTTTATCTAAAACACTTGTTCACATAATTTACTATTTATGTGTATTTATTCACATAGTACTATTTATACACATTGTATGTGAATGTGTATAAATAGTACTGGCCACAAAATAAAATAATCCAAATTGAAATAGAAAAGCTTATAATGATGCTCGCCTCAGGTTGATTGTTATATATTAATCACTCTATTGTTGGAAATTCCACACAAAAGCTTTGACAGAGCAAACATCGCCAACTCTAAGATGGCTGGCTTCACCACACATAAATAATTTACTTCTGCTTTGCCCGGACCATTTTCTATATTACACTGTGTTTGAAAGCCTTTGTCCATTATTTAGGTGCCTGCTTTCAGATCAACACATACAAATTTACCAATCAACTGCTAACCATTAAGCTTAGAAAAGTACTTTTGCAGTCAAATTCTGAAATTAATCACTCTTATTAAATCCAACATGTTTTACCATGACCAGTTTCTTTAACTTACAGCTACTGGTGGTAATGAAGCATTGATATCCTATCTTATAAACCCCCTCCCCGGTTGACTCAATGGTAACAAATTAGTTTATTCAGCGAGAAATCCCGTTTAAGAGTTATACATAATAGAAGGAACTCAACTGTAATATTTACTATATGCTTTTACCTTAAATTTATCATTTATCTATCATAAAGCCTTAAATTTATAGAGTAAATCACAAGTGAACGCTATGAATTAATTTACTCACAATAATTTAATAAATATTATTATATATAAAAAATAAACAATTAGATTACACTTTTATTGACGAATTTAACATTTTTGATCAAACATATAATTGATTAATTACTTGTGCCTCTGTCTGATAATGAAAAGTCTGTTTCTTTAAGGACTAAGCTAGTAAGAAGAACTCCAAAGTGATATATATAAACAAAAAATAAATAAATAAATAAATAAATAAAAAAAAAACTTTCCGATGATAGTTGTTGGTTCATTCGATAAAGAGTCTGCAGAGGATGTCGGCCATGTTGGTTTTAATCCCATAAGAACAATATTATTTTCGTACCGGACATACGATCACGCGGATCCAAATTAAATAGTTATTTTTAAACGGATTAAAAAAAATTCCGTTTGTCAAGGATGAGATTGCACGTTGAAATTGTTTTCCAAATTCCTAGTTAGTTTTATAAAAAAATATACAAATATTTTCATATATTTTAAAACTAGGCGTATGTATTCAAATTATCAAAAGCAATAGATATGCGCAATATGATAACGTTTAAGATACTTTATGATAACTCATACTTAAATTTTGGCCAATACATAAGGAAAACTATGGATTCGCAAATAACATTGTTCTTATGGGATTAAAACCGACATGGCCGACATCCCCTGCACACTCTTAAGTTGGAAATTGGAAACATTTTCTTATTTCCAGTAAAAATACTGGTCATAATTCATAATTGTAATTTGTTTTTATTTTATTCAGTGTTATGAGTTAAAATAACCTCTTATAATAATTGAAGTTACCAAAAATATAATTTCCAAAAGATAGAATAAAAAAAAAATTAATTTTAACCCTTAGTTTTGCTACAATATTTGGTCCTGAGTTAAGATTTTTTTGTGTAATACACAGTCTAATATTTGTTGGCAATTTGCTCAACATTTTACATATCCATCTAAGTTTATCATGATTAATGTATACTAAATTAATAATTATATGGAAGAAAATTAGAATTTATAAAAAAATGCTTTTTTAATTACCAATTATTTACTATCAATTTATTATTATTATTTTATTTCCCAGTATAACATAATACAGTGTATTGTTGCTATAGTATTGCTATCTAATTGCAAGCGTGAGAGTAATTAATTTTAATGGTAAGTAAGCTATCAACATTAACTACTAAGCGTATTGCTACTAGACTGTGTTTTCATGATAATTGATTGGTTGACTTGATATCCAGCTGTATTTTTGTTGTGGATTAGTATTGGCCTGAGGCAAGTCGCTGTTACTGAAAAAAAAATGAGAACAGGAAAATAATTGTATAGTAATTAATACTTTAAAACATGACGTAAGTATGCCAAAATTATTTTAACTTGTCCCCTTTATTTGTAATTTACCAAAGGTTCACTCATAAATACCGTATAAGAAATATATCGAACAGCAATAAATACTAAATTGTTAAACATATAACATATTAATTCCGTACTAACCCTAGATTGTGTCCCAAACAGTATCATCCCATGGATAAAAAATTATCTATGGAGGGTTTCTCGTTGGTTAGTAATAAAATAAAAATTTAGAAAGAGTGTCTTATAAAATGATTACAAAATGGTTTGTAAAGATTACTACAGTTATCATAGTATCTAATTAGCTTTAAATTTCTTGTACATTATTTTACATAGAAAAAACGTTGGGTTACCAAAAATAAGCTAGAATATATGAGCATATTAGCAATAGCAAAAATAAACTTAATAAAAGGTAAACAAGCACAACTTAATTAATGTTAGAAACGTGAGAACAATTCAAGATATTAAATCATTTAAAGAACTCGATTCATTTTTACTTACTTAAAAAATATGTTAAGGGATTCTATATATTTTTCTGTACACGTGTTATAGTAATTTATAACAGTAACTCTTTCAGTGCAAGCCATGTTACATATTTATATTTGCTGTCAAATAAGAAATAGGCAGACATTTGCTTTCCTAATGTAAAGTCAGTAAGCTACGCTTTTCAAGCGTTTATAAGTTCGTTTGAGCTTAACAAAATATAGTACATTTTGTTTTTGAATTAAAGAGCAATTATCTGTATTTAATTAACTTAATATATTTGAATAGCCAGATATCTTTCTCTCAGTAGTTCGGAATGGAAGTAGTTGGTTGGTTTTTGTTTTCAAGCTTGGTTAGTTCCCGTTTAGAAAACACAAATTACCAGACGAGCTTTGGTATGAACTAATCCAGGTAAAATTAGAGAACATATTGTTTTGCTCAATAATAAAAACAATAAAACTATCTATCAAGTCATAATTAATATGACCTTAGTAATATTAGTCGGGTAAGAGTTTTGATTTAAGTAATTCTAAATGTGTGTTCTACCTTTTCACAATTGTTTACGTTATTGAAAATTTAGTCGAAAAGAAATAATTAAGATAGTACAAAACTGTCTGCTATAGAATGACGTCTATGTGATATATATTTAAATAAGTGTCAAGCATTAAGTTAATGCATTGAAATCAAGGGCAAGAAGGTATTTAATTAAGACTTATTATATTTCTCATAACTAGGTTTTCTTCCTTGAAACCATCATTTCAGTGTACTCATTAGAATAGCTATTCGAGGAAAAATAACTCATCGACAAAAAATATAGTAAGTTTTATAACAAATTGCACATTAACGCACTGTAAATATATGTAATGCTTGCACAGAATATAAGGTTATAGCCTTACTTTGTACTTTCAAATTAAATATTTGCCTAGGCTGTGAATAGATAATTAGTCCCTTGGGTAAGAAATATTGCTATCAAAAACTGGCTTCCATGCGCACAGCACCTAGAGTAATGAACAGATTTAGTGGCCAACTTGGACGGAATTGTCAGCTAGAACATTAACTAAGGCCCCACATGGCTAGGCACTGGGGGTTTTAGGTCCATCTGTTATAACCTAAGTATAACTTGACGGAATTGTCAGCTAGAACATTAACTAGGGCCCCAGATGGCTAGGCACTGGGGGTTGTAGGTCCATCTGTTATAACCTAAGTATAACTTGGACGGAATTGTCAGCTAGAACAATAACTAGGGCCCCAGATGGCTAGGCAATGGGGTTGTAGGTCCATCTGTTATAACCTAAGTATAACTTGGACTAAATTGTCAGCTAGAACAATAACTAGGGCCCCAGATGGCTAGGCACTGGGGTTGTAGATCCATCTGTTATAAACTAAGTACAACTTGGACGGAATTGTCAGCTAGAACAATACCTAGGGCCCCAGATGGCTAGGCACTGGGGTTGTAGGACCATCTGTTATAACCTAAGTATAACTTGGACTAAATTGTCAGCTAGAACAATAACTAGGGCCCCAGATGGCTAGGCACTGGGGTTGTAGGACCATCTGTTATAACCTAAGTATAACTTGGACTAAATTGTCAGCTAGAACAATAACTAGGGCCCCAGATGGCTAGGCACTGGGGTTGTAGGACCATCTGTTGTAAACTAAGTATAACTTGGACGGAATTATCAGCTAGAACAATAACTAGGGCCCCAGATGGCTAGGCACTGGGGTTGTAGATCCATCTGTTATAAACTAAGTACAACTTGGACGGAATTGTCAGCTGGAACAATACCTAGGGCCCCAGATGGCTAGGCACTGGGGTTGTAGGACCATCTGTTATAACCTAAGTATAACTTGGACTAAATTGTCAGCTAGAACAATAACTAGGGCCCCAGATGGCTAGGAACTGAGGTTGTAGATCCATCTGTTATAAACTAAGTACAACTTGGACGGAATTGTCAGCTAGAACAATAACTAGGGCCCCAGATGGCTAGGCACTGGGGTTATAGGACCATCTGTTATAAATTAAGTATAACTTGGACGGAATTGTCAGCTAGAACAATACCTAGGGCCCCAGATGGCTAGGCACTGGGGTTGTAGGACCATCTGTTATAACCTAAGTATAACTTGGACTAAATTGTCAGCTAGAACAATAACTAGGGCCCCAGATGGCTAGGCACTGGGGTTGTAGATCCATCTGTCATAAACTAAGTACAACTTGGACGGAATTGTCAGCTAGAAAAATAACTAGGGCCCCAGATGGCTAGGCACTAGGGGTTGTAGGTCCATCTGTTATAACCTAAGTATAACTTGGACGGAATTGTCAGCTAGAACATTAACTAGGGCCCCAGATGGCTAGGCACTGGGGTTGTAGGACCATCTGTTATAACCTAAGTATAACTTGGACGGAATTGTCAGCTAGAACATTAACTAGGGCCCCGGATGGCTAGGCACTGGGGTTGTAGGACCATCTGTTATAACCTAAGTATAACTTGGACTCAATTGTCAGATAGAACAATAACTAGGGCCCCAGATGGCTAGGCACTGGGGTTGTAGGACCATCTGTTGTAAACTAAGTATAACTTGGACGGAATTGTCAGCTAGAACAATAACTAGGCCCCAGATGGCTAGGCACTGGGGTTGTAGATCCATCTGTTATAAACTAAGTACAACTTGGACGGAATTGTCAGCTGGAACAATACCTAGAGCCCCAGATGGCTAGGCACTGGGGTTGTAGGACCATCTGTTATAACCTAAGTATAACTTGGACTAAATTGTCAGCTAGAACAATAACTAGGGCCCCAGATGGCTAGGCACTGAGGTTGTAGATCCATCTGTTATAAACTAAGTACAACTTGGACGGAATTGTCAGCTAGAACAATAACTAGGGCCCCAGATGGCTAGGCACTGGGGTTATAGGACCATCTGTTATAACCTAAGTATAACTTGGACTAAATTGTCAGCTAGAACAATAACTAGGGCCCCAGATGGCTAGGCACTGGGGTTGTAGATCCATCTGTTATAAACTAAGTACAACTTGGACGGAATTGTCAGCTAGAACAATAACTAGGGCCCCAGATGGCTAGGCACTGGGGTTGTAGGTCCATCTGTTATAACCTAAGTATAACTTGGATGGAATTGTCAGCTAGAACATTAACTAGGGCCCCAGATGGCTAGGCACTGGGGTTGTAGGACCATCTGTTATAACCTAAGTATAACTTGGACGGAATTGTCAGCTAGAACATTAACTAGGGCCCCAGATGGCTAGGCACTAGGGGTTGAAGAACCATCTGTTATAAACTAAGTATAACTTGGACGGAATTGTCAGCTAGAACAATAACTAGGGCCCCAGATGGCTAGGCACTGGGGTTGTAGGTCCATCTGTTATAAACTAAGTACAACTTGGACGGAATTGTCAGCTAGAACAATAACTAGGGCCCCAGATGGCTAGGCACTAGGGGTTTTAGGTCCATCTGTTATAAACTAAGTACAACGTGGACGGAATTGTCAGCTAGAACAATAACTAGGGCCCCAGATGGCTAGGCACTGGGGTTATAGGTCCATCTGTTATAACCTAAGTATAACTTGAACGGAATTGTCAGCTAGAACATTAACTAGGGCCCCAGATGGCTAGGCACTGGGGTTGTAGGACCATCTGTTATAATATAAGTATAACTTGGACGGAATTGTCAGCTAGAACATTAACTAGGGCTCTAGATCGCTAGGCACTGGGGTTGTAGGTCCATCTGTTATAAACTAAGTACAACTTGGACGGAATTGTCAACTATAACATTAACTAGGGCCCCAGATGGCTATGCACTCGTGGTTGTAGGTCCATATGTTATAACCAAAGTATAACTTGGACAGAATTGTCAGCTAGAACATTAACTAGGGCCCCATATGGTTAGGCACTGGGGTTGTAGATCCGTCTGTTATAAACTAAGTACAACTTGGACTGAATTGTCAGCTAGAACAATAACTAGGGCCCCAGATGGCTAGGCACTGGGGTTGAAGGACCATCTGTTATAACCTAAGTATAACTTGGACGGAATTGTCAGCTAGAACATTAACTAGGGCCTCAGATGGCTAGGCACTGGGGTTGTAGGACCATCTGTTATAAACTAAGTATAACTTGGACGGAATTGTCAGCTAGAACAATAACTAGGGCCCCAGATGGCTAGGCACTGGGGTTGTAGGTCTATCTTTTATAACCTAAGTACAACTTGGTCGGAATTATCAGCTAGAACATTAACTAGGGCCCCAGATGGCTAGGCACTGGGGTTGTAGGTCCATCTGTTATAACCTAAGTATAACTTGATGGAATTGTCAGCTAGAACATTAACTAGGGTCCCAGATGGCTAGGCACTGGGGTTGTAGGACCATCTGTTATAACCTAAGTATAACTTGATGGAATTGTCAGCTAGAACATTAACTAGGGCCCCACATGGCTAGGCACTGGGGGTTGTAGGACCATCTGTAATAACCTAAGTATAACTTGATGGAATTGTCAGCTAGAACAATAACTAGGTTCCCAGATGGCTAGGCACTGGGGTTGTAGGACCATCTGTTATAACCTAAGTATAACTTGATGGAATTGTCAGCTAGAACATTAACTAGGGTCCCAGATGGCTAGGCACTGGGGTTGTAGGTCCATCTGTTATAACCTAAGTATAACTTGATGGAATTGTCAGCTAGAACATTAACTAGGGCCCCAAATGGCTAGGCATTGGGGTTGTAGGTCCATCTGTTATAACCTAAGTACAACTTGGACGGAATTGTCAGCTAGAACAATAACTAGGGCCCCAGATGGCTAGGCACTGGGGTTGTAGGTCCATCTGTTATAACCTAAGTATAACTTGGACGGAATTGTCAGCTACAACATTAACTAGGGCCCCAGATGGCTAGGCACTGGGGTTGTAAGACCATCTGTTATAACCTAAGTATAACTTGGACGGAATTGTCAGCTAGAACATTAACTAGGGCTCCAGATGGCTAGGCACTGGGGTTGTAGGACCATCTGTTATAACCTAAGTATAACTTGGACGGAATTGTCAGCTAGAACATTAACTAGGGCCCCAGATGGCTAGGCACTGGGGGTTGAAGGACCATCTGTTATAAACTAAGTATAACTTGGACGGAATTGTCAGCTAGAACAATAACTAGGGCCCCAGATGGCTAGGCACTGGGGTTGTAGGTCCATCTGTTATAAACTAAGTACAACTTGGACGGAATTGTCAGCTAGAACAATAACTAGGGCCCCAGATGGCTAGGCACTGGGGGTTTTAGGTCCATCTGTTATAAACTAAGTACAACTTGGACGGAATTGTCAGCTAGAATAATAACTAGGGCCCCAGATGGCTAGGCACTGGGGTTATAGGTCCATCTGTTATAATCTTAGTATAACTTGAACGGAATTGTAAGCTAGAACATTAACTAGGGCCCCAGATGGCTAGGCACTGGGGGTTGAAGAACCATCTGTTATAAACTAAGTATAACTTGGACGGAATTGTCAGCTAGAACAATAACTAGGGCCCCAGATGGCTAGGCACTGGGGTTGTAGATCCATCTGTTATAAACTAAGTACAACTTGGACGGAATTGTCAGCTAGAACAATAACTAGGGCCCCAGATGGCTAGGCACTGGGGTTATAGGACCATCTGTTATAAACTAAGTATAACTTGGACGGAATTGTCAGCTAGAACAATACCTAGGGCCCCAGATGGCTAGACACTGGGGTTGTAGGATCATCTGTTATAACCTAAGTATAACTTGGACTAAATTGTCAGCTATAACAATAACTAGGGCCCCAGATGGCTAGGCACTGGGGTTGTAGATCCATCTGTTATAAACTAAGTACAACTTGGACGGAATTGTCAGCTAGAACAATAACTAGGGCCCCAGATGGCTAGGCACTGGGGTTGTAGGTCCATCTGTTATAACCTAAGTATAACTTGGACGGAATTGTCAGCTAGAACATTAACTAGGGCCCCAGATGGCTAGGCACTGGGGTTGTAGGACCATCTGTTATAACCTAAGTATACCTTGGACGGAATTGTCAGCTAGAACATTAACTAGGGCTCCAGATGGCTAGGCACTGGGGTTGTAGGACCATCTGTTATAACCTAAGTATAACTTGGACGGAATTGTCAGCTAGAACATTAACTAGGGCCCCAGATGGCTAGGCACTGGGGGTTGAAGGACCATCTGTTATAAACTAAGTATAACTTGGACGGAATTGTCAGCTAGAACAATAACTAGGGCCCCAGATGGCTAGGCACTGGGGTTGTAGGTCCATCTGTTATAAACTAAGTACAACTTGGACGGAATTGTCAGCTAGAACAATAACTAGGGCCCCAGATGGCTAGGCACTGGGGGTTTTAGGTCCATCTGTTATAAACTAAGTACAACTTGGACGGAATTGTCAGCTAGAATAATAACTAGGGCCCCAGATGGCTAGGCACTGGGGTTATAGGTCCATCTGTTATAATCTTAGTATAACTTGAACGGAATTGTAAGCTAGAACATTAACTAGGGCCCCAGATGGCTAGGCACTGGGGTTGTAGGACCATCTGTTATAATATAAGTATAACTTGGACGGAATTGTCAGCTAGAACATTAACTAGGGCCCTAGATCGCTAGGCACTGGGGTTGTAGGTCCATCTGTTATAAACTAAGTACAACTTGGACGGAATTGTCAGTTATAACATTAACTAGGGCCCCAGATGGCTATGCACTCGTGGTTGTAGGTCCATATGTTATAACCTAAGTATAACTTGGACAGAATGGTCAGCTAGAACATTAACTAGGGCCCCAGATGGCTAGGCACTGGGGTTGTAGGTCCATCTGTTATAAAATAAGTACAACTTGGACGGAATTGTAGGGTAGAACATTAACTAGGGCCCCATATGGCTAGGCACTGGGGTTGTAGGTCCATCTGTTATAACCTAAGTATAACTTGGACGGAATTGTCAGCTAGAACATTAACTAGGGCCCCAGATGGTTAGGCACTGGGGTTGTAGATCCATCTGTTATAAACTAAGTACAACTTGGACGGAATTGTAGGCTAGAACAATAACTAGGGCCCTAGATGGCTAGGCACTGGGGTTGAAGGACCATCTGTTATAACCTAAGTATAACTTGGACGGAATTGTCAGCTAGAACATTAACTAGGGCCCCAGATGGCTAGGCACTGGGGTTGTAGGACCATCTGTTATAAACTAAGTATAACTTGGACGGAATTGTCAGCTAGAACAATAACTAGGGCCCCAGATGGCTAGGCACTGGGGTTGTAGGTCTATCTTTTATAAACTAAGTACAACTTGGACGGAATTGTCAGCTAGAACAATAACTAGGGCCCCAGGTGGCTAGGCACTGGGGTTGTAGGTCTATCTTTTATAAACTAAGTACAACTTGGACGGAATTGTCAGCTAGAACATTAACTAGGGTCCCAGATGGCTAGGCACTGGGGTTGTAGGTCCATCTGTTATAACCTAAGTACAACTTGGACGGAATTATCAGCTAGAACATTAACTAGGGCCCCAGATGGCTAGGCACTGGGGTTGTAGGTCCATCTGTTATAAACTAAGTATAACTTGGACGGAATTGTCAGCTAGAACAATACCTAGGGCCCCAGATGGCTAGACACTGGGGTTGTAGGATCATCTGTTATAACCTAAGTATAACTTGGACTAAATTGTCATATATAACAATAACTAGGGCCCCAGATGGCTAGGCACTGGGGTTGTAGATCCATCTGTTATAAACTAAGTACAACTTGGACGGAATTGTCAGCTAGAACAATAACTAGGGCCCCAGATGGCTAGGCACTGGGGTTGTAGGTCCATCTGTTATAACCTAAGTATAACTTGGACGGAATTGTCAGCTAGAACATTAACTAGGGCCCCAGATGGCTAGGCACTGGGGTTGTAGGACCATCTGTTATAACCTAAGTATACCTTGGACGGAATTGTCAGCTAGAACATTAACTAGGGCTCCAGATGGCTAGGCACTGGGGTTGTAGGACCATCTGTTATAACCTAAGTATAACTTGGACGGAATTGTCAGCTAGAACATTAACTAGGGCCCCAGATGGCTAGGCACTGGGGGTTGAAGGACCATCTGTTATAAACTAAGTATAACTTGGACGGAATTGTCAGCTAGAACAATAACTAGGGCCCCAGATGGCTAGGCACTGGGGTTGTAGGTCCATCTGTTATAAACTAAGTACAACTTGGACGGAATTGTCAGCTAGAACAATAACTAGGGCCCCAGATGGCTAGGCACTGGGGGTTTTAGGTCCATCTGTTATAAACTAAGTACAACTTGGACGGAATTGTCAGCTAGAATAATAACTAGGGCCCCAGATGGCTAGGCACTGGGGTTATAGGTCCATCTGTTATAATCTTAGTATAACTTGAACGGAATTGTAAGCTAGAACATTAACTAGGGCCCCAGATGGCTAGGCACTGGAGTTGTAGGACCATCTGTTATAATATAAGTATAACTTGGACGGAATTGTCAGCTAGAACATTAACTAGGGCCCTAGATCGCTAGGCACTGGGGTTGTAGGTCCATCTGTTATAAACTAAGTACAACTTGGACGGAATTGTCAGTTATAACATTAACTAGGGCCCCAGATGGCTATGCACTCGTGGTTGTAGGTCCATATGTTATAACCTAAGTATAACTTGGACAGAATGGTCAGCTAGAACATTAACTAGGGCCCCAGATGGCTAGGCACTGGGGTTGTAGGTCCATCTGTTATAAAATAAGTACAACTTGGACGGAATTGTAGGGTAGAACATTAACTAGGGCCCCATATGTCTAGGCACTGGGGTTGTAGGTCCATCTGTTATAACCTAAGTATAACTTGGACGGAATTGTCAGCTAGAACATTAACTAGGGCCCCAGATGGCTAGGCACTGGGGTTGTAGGACCATCTGTTATAAACTAAGTATAACTTGGACGGAATTGTCAGCTAGAACAATAACTAGGGCCCCAGATGGCTAGGCACTGGGGTTGTAGGTCTATCTTTTATAAACTAAGTACAACTTGGACGGAATTGTCAGCTAGAACAATAACTAGGGCCCCAGGTGGCTAGGCACTGGGGTTGTAGGTCTATCTTTTATAAACTAAGTACAACTTGGACGGAATTGTCAGCTAGAACATTAACTAGGGTCCCAGATGGCTAGGCACTGGGGTTGTAGGTCCATCTGTTATAACCTAAGTACAACTTGGACGGAATTATCAGCTAGAACATTAACTAGGGCCCCAGATGGCTAGGCACTGGGGTTGTAGGACCATCTGTTATAACCTAAGTATAACTTGATGGAATTGTCAGCTAGAACATTAACTAGGGTCCCAGATGGCTAGGCACTGGGGTTGTAGGACCATCTGTTATAACCTAAGTATAACTTGATGGAATTGTCAGCTAGAACTTTAACTAGGGCCCCACATGGCTAGGCACTGGGTGTTGTAGGACCATCTGTTATAACCTAAGTATAACTTGACGGAATTGTCAGCTAGAACATTAACTAGGGCCCCAGATGGCTAGGCACTGGGGGTTGTAGGTCCATCTGTTATAACCTAAGCATAACTTGACGGAATTGTCAGCTAGAACATTAACTAGAGCCCCAGATGGCTAGGCACTGGGGGTTTTAGGTCCATCTGTTATAAACTAAGTACAACTTGGACGGAATTGTCAGCTAGAACATTAACTAGGGTCCCAGATGGCTAGGCACTGGGGGTTGAAGGACCATCTGTTATAACCTAAGTATAACTTGGACGGAATTGTCAGCTAGAACATTAACTAGGGCCCCAGATGGCTAGGCACTGGGGTTGTAGGACCAACTGTTATAAACTAAGTATAACTTGGACGGAATTGTCAGCTAGAACAATAACTAGGGCCCCAGATGGCTAGGCACTGGGGTTGTAGGTCTATCTTTTATAAACTAAGTACAACTTGGACGGAATTGTCAGCTAGAACAATAACTAGGGCCCCAGATGGCTAGGCACTGGGGTTGTAGGTCTATCTTTTATAAACTAAGTACAACTTGGACGGAATTGTCAGCTAGAACATTAACTAGGGTCCCAGATGGCTAGGCACTGGGGTTGTAGGTCCATCTGTTATAACCTAAGTACAACTTGGACGGAATTGTCAGCTAGAACAATAACTAGGTTCCCAGATGGCTAGGCACTGGGGTTGTAGGACCATCTGTTATAACCTAAGTATAACTTGATGGAATTGTCAGCTAGAACATTAACTAGGGTCCCAGATGGCTAGGCACTGGGGTTGTAGGTCCATCTGTTATAACCTAAGTATAACTTGATGGAATTGTCAGCTAGAACATTAACTAGGGCCCCAAATGGCTAGGCACTGGGGTTGTAGGTCCATCTGTTATAACCTAAGTATAACTTGATGGAATTGTCAGCTAGAATATTAACTAGGGCCCCAGATGGCTAGGCACTTGGGTTGTAGGACCATCTGTTATAACCTAAGTATAACTTGGGATGATTACGTATAGAGCAACACGAAAATCCCAGATACATTTAGTTGATACTGTTAGTTACTAGTGTGAAGAATGAAGGAACTAAAAATAAATAAGTTCCTCTTTTAAATATTTGATACAGCTTATGGTTTTTTTTTCTAAGGTTTTCAAGGGCTTCATAAATCGTCACACACATTGATAAATGGCTATTGTTCAAAATTTCAAAACATTTTTTAAATTCGAATAACATTTATTATTCGTTTATTAATTTCTAAAAGTCAGCAGTCGATAGGCTCTTAAATTTCTACTCTAATTGACTGTAAAATGCATTAGATCTATTTTTGGGAAACATTTATTATAATTACTTTCTTTAATTTTCAGTTTTTAATCAATAATATCCTGGTAACTGTCATAATGTAAGTTAATGGCTTGGTATTACAAACATAATTAACCAAAATAAATAATAAAAATATCGTATGAGTGGTAGACTACGAATAATCATTTAAACAGAACACTGTGTTTTTAAATGCACAATTTGTTCATTGTTATTTTTTCAAAAAAAAAAAAAAAATAAATAATAATAATAATAAATAAAAAAACATATTTCATTTATTTCTAGGGCATAGTTTGTAATTTAATTTTTTTATATATACTATTTTTCCATGTCACATGCGTTACAAGTGACAAAAGTTAAGGCTTACTATACTGTTAAGGTTTTCTTAAAACGTGATCTGTTGCTTCGCGTAGTTTCCTTGTATCTGTAAGGTATTATTATTTTTTGTATTGGTATGTTACTCATAACATGTTATTAATTGTAAGTTTATATTCACTATAGTCGTTAGGTTTTATAAATATCTGACGTTATCATTGTTTTTATGTACTTATATTCTCAGGTTGTACTTATAGCAGGTATGTGTAATATTACACATACCTTAGTAATATTACTTATTTAGAATAGTTATGTGGCGGGAAAATTGAAACGTCATTGCGTTTAAATTATTAAAAGAAATAGGAATACTTAATACATTTTACAAAGATATGTGTTTATTCAAAATATAAAAAATAAACAGATTAAATTAAACAGTTTAAAATAATATGTTGAAAAATTTACAGATTTTCTTGCACCAGATTGAAATATATTTGACTAAAATAATGTCGATAGTAATAATATAGGTAATTAGAGAACGTTTTGATCCTGCAGAAGAGGAAGGATTCTCGTTATACAAAATATTGTTACGTTAATGACCTTAAGGGTGCTTTTAATTATCCATCCTATTAAATATTAAAAGCGTAACACAATGAGCTGGGCTTTTCTGGGTTGAATTATACCTAGTAACAGCATTTATGTGGGTTTAAGTTGAAGGAGTATACACTACGGACAGTATAAATGTCATTTTGAGATGTCTGACAGTTAATTCAAGTGCCTTTGAGAAATATGTTTAACACACCTAATAAAGTGGCAATACAATTGAATATATGTCCTTAAAATACTAAAAATGTATAGTATAAAACTGTTGCAATAAACAAATTGTATAACAATAAGCATTAATTATAACACTATGAATATTGAGTGTTATACGTTTTTGGTACTGATAGATTAGGTGTTATTTATAACACTATGAATATTGAGTTTTATACGTTTCTGGTACTGATAGATTAGGTGTTATTTATAACACTATGAATATTGAGTGTTATACGTTTCTGGTACTAATAGATTAGGTGTTATTTATAACACTATGAATATTGAGTGTTATACGTTTCTGGTACTGATAGATTAGGTGTTATTTATAACACTATGAATATTGAGTGTTATACGTTTCTGGTACTGATAGATTAGGTGTTATTTATAACACTATGAATATTGAGTGTTATACGTTTCTGGTACTGATAGATTAGGTGTTATTTATAACACTATGAATATTGAGTGTTCTACGTTTCTGGTACTGATAGATTAGGTGTTATTTATAACACTATGAATATTGAGTGTTATACGTTTCTGGTACTGATAGATTAGGTGTTATTTATAACACTATGAATATTGAGTGTTATACGTTTCTGGTACTGATAGATTAGGTTTTATTTAATGGCGATATAGTTGAATGGTTTTTCAATACAACATTATATTGAGTTTTAAATAGACTTATGAGGAGTAGGTTTTCCTGGAAGAGCAACAGTCAAGTCTCAAATCGATAAAAGCAACCTGTCAGTAATGTGGGAAAACTTGATTTCCCGAGGGAGTTCTACTTTGTGACCCAAAGTTGGCAACCTTGAGCCGTCCTGTTATATCAAGCTGTTTACTCTTATAACCAGTATTTATTTCGTCATTTCCTAGTTTATGTTCTTATAATTCTAGTGTAATATTGTTTGTCAATTTGTACCACCAACCAAGGGAAATGTCGGAGCTAATGCAATATTTGTCCTGTACTTATATTATGTAAAGTTGAAATGGAAATATATAAGTTAACACAATATAAATAATTTAAACTAAATAAAACCAGAACATAAGATTGTTAAAATAAAATATTCCTTGTTATAGCATGGATATGTGAATTTTAACTTAACATTTTTAGAAGGGACTTTGAACTACCATTTGTATTAGAATTCTGCCTATGTATTGAACGTTAAAACAACTGTCTCATTATATTGAGTGCAAGTATTAATGTGATAACAGGGGACACCTCTGCACGCTTCGACAGTAAATGAAATAAAAACACTGTTGTGATAGAAGACCAGTGGAGTGAAGTGGGGTTATGTATTATTTACCGTTCTGATTCTCAACATGCTAAGCCATTACGATTGTCAATGAATCTAATTAAGTTATCTTATATTCTTCCAAGCTCGATACATTTTGTGGGGACCGATTCGATTATGAGATGAATATATACTGTAGATAAACATTTTCAGTGTTTAATTAAGGTCCATCCCGACGAGAAGCAATATTACACTGTCCGATTAAAATTAATTTCCTTAGTTTTTACAAATAATTCATGAATTGATTGAGAAACTGCAATTTTACTTTTATTAAACCTATGGCAATTTTATTATATCCAAAATCTTCTTAACAGAAAATATGTATTTATGAACCTAAATTTTTATACATTTATTATTATTATGTATTATTTATATACGTTTACATAAATAAAATCTGTATAAAATTAATTATACTATAACAAGTTAAAAATAAACACATATGTTTTCTAGTTTCTGTTACAGAGAACAAATATTTATGTTAAGCTACAATGCAAATAGCTAATTAGCCAACATCAGTTTTTTACTCTGAATTTTCCTCATGTACTTATCCTCAGGTAATGTTTCCAGTAGCATGTTTGAGACTTTATTTTGATAATAATAAATATTATAAAATATCATTATAATTGTTTTGATTTATGTCACCTAATACTTTTGTAATATTTCTAACTGATGACGTATTGTAATATTATTTATATATTTTATATTTTGTTTTCGTAATTTTGTTTGTTAATATATAATTTTAACTTCTCCAGTGCAACAAATTATTTATATGTGTTATTTTTTAAATTGTCAATTAAGATATCACAACAGGTGTGTGGTATTAAAGCTTTGTTGTTCAGCATACTATATATCACAACAGGTGTGTGGTATTAAAGCTTTGTTGTTCAGCATACTATATATCACAACAGGTGTGTGGTATTAAAGCTTTGTTGTTCAGCATACTATATATCACAACAGGTGTGTGGTATTAAATCTTTGTTGTTCAGCATACTATATATCACAACAGGTGTGTGGTATTAAATCTTTGTTGTTCAGCATACTATATTTTAATATATAGACTATAACATTCTAACCAATTCACGTCTATGTAAAAGAATGTAAGAATATTAGTAGTCTCCTCAGTAAATTTGATTTGTAATTTATCATCTCTACATTTTAAATTTATCTTCTTTATTTATAAAAGGCAAATACCACTGACTCATCGATTCATCACTGTAATTAAAAAGTATTAAGCCCACGAGGCTGAAATTTTGTAGAGTCCAAAGTCTTATGTTGTAGATGTGCAATAAGAAGGGATTTTGACAAATTCGTAGTAAATATAAGATGGCAGCCTTTTAAGTGCAAACAATTTTAAATGCCAAAACCAGCGTTTTTCTAATTGGACTGTAGCGGCTAAATGAACGGTTCTTCAGAAAAACTAAAACCATTTTCTGTGCCTGATTTGAGACGATCTACAACTTTGGCCTTATGATTTTTTGCTCTATCTCACCCCCTTCATGCTTAGGAAAAGCTAGATTTTCAATTTGTGCCTGTAAATCAAATTGGTTAATTTTCGGCCTCCAAGAGTAGACTTACAGATTGTTCTAGACTGTGAAACTTTGTTATCTAGGAGAACATACTGTATTCAATGGGAAAATAAACAATTTAATCTGAACACATGTATAGCCAAGTCATAGGACATGGCTAAACATGGCTAGAAACACGATAGTTCACTGATTCTGAGTCAACTACAGTAATTTGTGCCCTCTAAAAGTAGACTTACATATTTGTCTAGACTTTGAAACCAGGGTTATTTTAGGTATCTATATATGAAAGCTATTTACCACTTGTCACTATTTCACCAACATTATACGTCCGATTGACTTGAAATGTTGTGCGTAGGTTTATCTTGGCCCCGAGAGGCTCACTAAGAAAGAATTTTCCTCTCCGACATCAGGAATCAGTCGCACTGGCCTTCTTCCCATGGTATTCTTATGGAGCTATATTAATTGATTGTTGTATTTGATTAACAGCTGTTAAATAAAAAACTAACTTAATAAAATTGTGGTAGGCTAAACTTTTAAAATTAAAAATTATTGAGTACAATAGTAAATTATACATAACATCAGCTGTTATAAATTCGATATAAATTGGATACAGTGTAAACTGAAAGCTTGCTGCACATTTTGATTATACGAGTATAATCAAACTCAATACTACGACCGGCGAAGTGGGCGGGTACAGCTAGTATATTTACATGGTTAAACATCGTACCTGGAGTATTGCGACTGATTTCAGCCAATTGTTCATTAATTCCTTATTCATATCTATACATTGTAACATACTTGAAATATTCAATATTTACAGATTATTTAAAAATTTTATAAATATGATGGTCCTATTTTAAGAAAAGGAGCAATTTTCATAGGAATATTGAAAAATGATTGAGTGCAGATAAGTTTTACTACAGAGTCTTGAATTTAGTATTCTGTTATAAATGTTATGAACATGAAATACCTTTTTAGAGCAATTCCAGTTATATTGTTTCTCAAACAAAGTTACGAGTTTATGTATTGGAGACAATTTTCCACCTGTATATGAAATCAGGTTTGAAAATGTTATTATTAACATAGCCTTTAGTAAAGCATATGAACTGTAAGCCATCAGTAATGCCTGGGGCTCATTTATAACTATACAGCATTTATAAATGAGACATAAACCTTTTTAACACATACATTTATGTTTGTAAATAGCAGAAACAAAGTAACGGAGACATTATTTTCATGCAAACTTAGGTTTCAGTTAAGAGTATGTACAAATAAAAAATTGACTCTTTAGAAACCTCATTAATGGATTTAAATTTCATATTTTTATGTACTCAATATTAATTTTCTAAATAGCGTCCAGATTTGTTTTATATTGTTTACTATTTTTTTTAAACTTTCCTCATTTTTCATCGTCAGAAAACCAATTCTTCTAATTAAAAAAAAAGTGAATACCTGAACTAAATACACAGTTAAATAAACAATTTAATACACAGCCATAGTTTCTCCACGCCAAACACAGATAATGCTGAGGCAGCGCATTATTGACGATGATGTATTGCTGCTTCATTCATGGATTAATGCATGAGCTCTAGGATATGGTTCGTTAATTGATCATAACTGAGTTAGGCTTAGCATACATTGCAATCAATGACATGACCATTTCCCTCATTTACTGACCAGTAGCACGCTAATTACATAATACGTTAACGATCATATTTAGTCAATTGATCAAACGCAAGATATAGTTCGTGATGTAAATCTTAATCCATTTATAATTCGGAAAATCATATTTAATCTTAAAATTACTATACAGAGTTACAGTAAGCAACAACTGCAGATACTTTGATATTGATCCATTATCTACTTACATTACATATATGTAATGCTACTTTCACCGAACAGTATTGTTAACAAGGTTAAAACAGAGCTCATCAGTATTTATTATTGGAACATTCCAGACCATGTTTATAAAGTTAAATTTGAATAGTTGGTTGAATCTGCCACTACTGGTTTGACAATCTAAATGCTATGTTCAATGTTAAATTGTAATTGTAAAACCAATTGTAATGCTGGTTAAACTTCTGAGTTTGAGTTGTATCACAGAGAAAGAATAAAATAGAGTAGACACACGGGAATCTAAGTGAAGCCGGAACTATTACCAAGATGGCGACTCCACTGTTCACTTCTGGACGGAACCTGAGCGTCAGCCGCCTCAACACTTTCGCTCCCGTGATCTTATTTATCTTATGTTCTACATTTCTGTTGTATTTATTGATTTACGTTCTATCAATAGTTTGTGTTCCGTTTTGGTGAATATTTAATGTTGTAGATAGCTGAATTAAAAAAAATTTTAATGTTGTATTGTGCCACAGTTGGTTGCAATAACAATAATAAAACCAAGCAGTTCGGAGTAAGTCTTAACAGGTAAATATTATGAAATTGATTAATTTCATTATTATTATTTCATTGTAATACTGTACTTTAGCCTAATTTTAGTTGTTTTACATATTTTATTATGGTGTTTAAAATGAATAATTTCAAAGTTATTAAATGTTTTATTTTAACAGTAGGTTACAAGAGCTATGTCCATCTCACCAAGATGGCGGATATCAGCTTCAACTGATACTGCAGGATGGAGCGCATTATGACTACTATTTTATGGTTGCGCTTCATTACTCAAAAACTGCACCTAGCATTTTTCCATTGCTGGAAAATGTTTTTCTTAAATATATTAGTATAGATATGATATGTATATTTAAACGTTCAAAATAAATTCAGTTCGAACTTGTACATAGCAATAAAATAAAAAGTTCACAAAATATTAATTTTTTGCACTCAAAATTAAACTCTAACAATCACAATACTTAGAGGGACAGTCTGGGTAAAATTAAGTTTCTTAAGTTTAAGGGGACTATTTAAAAAAACAAACAATGACAAGTTTGACATTTAAATAACAAGTTAATTTTGATATTTTAAGACCTTTTTCGGAATGTACCTAGATTTTTCTATACTGAAAATATGTTTAAGAAATTTAGACTTCTAATTTTTTAATGAAAACCTTCCACTACCAAACATTCCAAACATTTCCCCAGTCGTTTGAGTTTATTTAACGAACTGAAAATGCTACATTTTAAGTAAACTATTAAATGATGTAACTGCTATTTATAAAATTCCATTTACAATTTATGAGTATCATAAATATTAACTTTGTTATAATGGTTGCAGCTTATTCATTATTATCATTAGCCTTGCACTAGTATAATTACCGATAAATATTTATAAATATATTTGTGTTGGTTAAAACAGGTCAAGGCGTCAGTTAAACTAAAACGCATTATATTATTTGAAATTTCAGTAATCTAAAAATTACCATAAATGTGGTCTCCATATATTATAACAAAATATAATGTCTAGTATTTTTTCACGATGGATTTCTTTCCCAAACGTTTTTACACCTACACGTTATTAACTGTTTATTACACCTACACGTTATATAACTGTTTATTACACCTACACGTTATATAACTGTTTATTACACCTACACGTTATATAACTGTTTATTACACCTACACGTTGTATAACTGTTTATTACACCTACACGTTATATAACTGTTTATTACACCTACACGTTATATAACTGTTTATTACACCTACACGTTATATAACTGTTTATTACACCTACACGTTATATAACTGTTTATTACACCTACACGTTATATAACTGTTTATTACACCTACACGTTATATAACTGTTTATTACACCTACACGTTATATAACTGTTTATTACACCTACACGTTATGTAACTGTTTATTACACCTACACGTTATGTAACTGTTTATTACACCTACACGTTATGTAACTGTTTATTACACCTACACGTTATGTAACTGTTTATTACACCTACACGTTATATAACTGTTTATTACACCTACACGTTATATAACTGTTTATTACACCTACACGTTAAATAACTGTTTATTACACCTACACGTTATATAACTGTTTATTACACCTACACGTTATATAACTGTTTATTACACCTACACGTTATATAACTGTTTATTACACCTAAACGTTATATAACTGTTTATTACACCTACACGTTATATAACTGTTTATTACACCTACACGTTATAAAACTGTTTATTACCTTTATCAAACCTAATAAAACCCTTAAAACGTGCTTATGATTGGTTTACTATAATTTTCATATCATTCTTGAGTATGAGTCATTTAATAAATTAAATTAGTTTTAAATAATACAAAAATATAGCGATAAATAATTCTCTTATTTTTTACAAACTTAGGTTAACGATTTTGTAAAAAAAAACTATGTAGGTAAAGGGTCTATTGAAATTATCTGAAGAATATGATCTGTTGACTCCAACACACTCGTTCTAAACTCATACATGATTTCTCAAGGGAAATTCCTGTCTCACAACCTCTAAAGTACTTAAGTAGATCGTCAATATTTTTGTTCCGCCATTGTTTATGTCATAAACACTTCACGGTATAATCTAAATTGGGAAATTATTTTATCGTGGACTCTGTTAGATAACAATCATCTGTATTCATTATTCATTGAACTCTTACGAAGTTGAACTTTTATACATTATATACGGTTTGCTAGAAATATCGATAAAATGTAAAGTACGAAAATTGATATTGCTAAAGTTTCTTTAAATGAGCAGTGAGTCTATTTGACATGCTTAATAAATCAGTATAGATCAAAATAAATTTTACATAAAAAATTTAATATGTTATGGTAATACCACTGTCTTTTTTAATGTTGAAGTAAAACATGTGTTATATAAATTCCGGTTTAAATGTAATATACCAATTATTTACCTGAATTGGTATTGATTAAATACTATTGTGATATATAGCTGGACAACGCATATCATTCTTTTAGTTAAGTAATAATAAATGATAAGTTTGATTTATTTTTTGATAGTAATTTAGTAGGCTATTCCTGAAAACAATATAGTTTTTATAGTTTTAATTCGAATTCACGGTTACTTTGTAAATCAAATGATCTTATGAAAGAAGGTGATAAAACTGATCAAAAACTTTAGTATATACGTTCTTGTCTCAAATTTGTATTTGTAAAAATTCAGTGCCATTACTTGAGTCACAATAAACAACGTGACAACGGTTTTTGTTGTCTACTGCAAATTTAAACAATTTAGAACTATTTTTCTTTATATTTTATGTAATATATAATTATATTTTAAGCTGATTTCGCCACTATGAAATAGTACTTTTCAAATTTTGCATTAATACTTTATCAAAAAAGTATATCGGCCAGATTTGCTTCAAAGAGGTAAAATTTTTGTAAAGGATTGCGATTTACTTCTGTTATTTAGGTTAAATTTGTAATTCTTTGAATAAATTCCAAGTAATTAAACTTAACAAATACAAATTTATACCATAAAATTAGGTAAATATACACTCTCCAGAACACATGGTACTCAAGAATGAGTGAACTATGGTAAATATGTTTAAATTGCAAATATTACGCGTTCTTAAACCATTAATTAAATTGATTTTTTGATGAAATCTTCAATTAATTGACATCATTATAAATCCTACTAGCCATTGATTATTTAACTTATTTGCTGGAATCTATTAGTATGCAAACCATTATCACAAGGAGTCCAATTAAAAGTTAGACAAAGACTGGCTGAGAAGTTTGCTGTTAGATGAATTAACTTTGCTTTGTACTAAATGCTACCTTAGAGAAACTTCACTTTATCATGAGATGCGAATACAAATAATTCAATTCAATCGGGATTGGATAAGTAATAACTTAAAGAGATAAAATACAGAAGAGATATATTTTGAAACGAAAAAGTACCATATCTCTCTCAGGATTCATTTAATATTAATTAATAAACTTGCAATCATTGTAAATGATATTAATATAACGAAAATATGTACCGGTTAGTAATTATTTATCATATTTATTGATTTATATTGAACTGAAAACTATTAAATAAGAGACAAAATCAATAACAGCTTTTAGACATAATTATGATACCTGTAAATTATTACATTTTAATAAATAAACTAATAAATAACAAGATAAAATAACTGAACTGAAATGTTATTAAGTACATTACTGTCTATATTTAATTTGAATATAATTATAAACCTATATAACAAGTCTTCTTTTTGAATGAAATGTGGTATTCTGGCTAGTTAGAAAATAATTTATTTCTATTTATAAAAGAAATAATATCAAAAGCTTAGAAAAATTGATAAAAATAAGGATGTTTACAAGTAATGAATAGCCAACACATGATTGCGATCCATCTGTTTTATCACGATGATAATAGTCATAAAGTGGCTATGGTATACAATTATACTTTATTTCATTACATAACGAATTTATTATGCTTTAGTACCCTTGACATTATGAACAACAACAACCAGTTGACTTGATTTAAACTGAGATTTGAAAATAACATTTTCTTGACACTCCATATTTTAAATATTACTAAGTATTCTCAATATATACAAAATATTATTTGTATTATGATTGATTTTACTGGTATTATATTTAAACCCATACTAAACCATCAGTTAACAGCTAGTGCATAATTGGGTGTGTAATCAAAATTACCGTCATAAAAATACCTAAATTATCATCAATAGGCTACTATTTTAATAAATAAAATTAACATGGAAAATTTCCCTTATATTACCTGGCTATTGGACTATTAAAAAATCACTCATTCTGAGTAATAGTAATCCTTAGTACATAATTACTAAATTCACGGAAGTAATTTGTGTAGCATGCGTAGACGTATTCAGACTGGTGATACCCAAGAGTGGTACCCCCATACTGAGATAGTCCAGTAGGGGTACACCGAGGCAGGGACAATAGGCCATCTATGCGTGGGCTTGTTCCTGCGTGCAGGCAGTTAGCAGTAGGTGGGGGAGCCAGGCAGGGACAATAGGCCATCTACGCGTGGGCCTGTCCCTGAGTGCAGGCAGTTAGTTGGTGGGGGAGCCAGCAGGGACAATAGGCCATCTACGCGTAGGCCTGTCCCTGAGTGCAGGCAGTTAGTATGTGGAGGAGCCAGAGCCAGGCAGGAACAATAGGCCATCTACGCGTGGGCTTGTCCCTGCGTGCAGGCAGTAAGTATGTGGGGGAGCCAGTAGGGACAATAGGCCATCTACGCGTGGGCTTGTCCCTGAGTGGAGGCAGTTAGTATGTGGGGGAGCCAGGCAGGAACAATAGGCCATCTACGCGTGGGCTTGTCCCTGCGTGCAGGCAGTAAGTATGTGGGGGAGCCAGTAGGGACAATAGGCCATCTACGCGTGGGCCTGTCCCTGAGTGCAGGCAGTTAGTTGGTGGGGGAGCCAGAAGGGACAATAGGCCATCTACGCGTAGGCCTGTCCCTGAGTGCAGGCAATTAGTATGTGGGGGAGCCAGGCAGGAACAATAGGCCATCTACGCGTGGGCCTGGTCTGAGTGCAGGCAGTTAGTATGTGGGGGAGCCAGGCAGGAACAATAGGCCATCTACGCATGGGCCTGTCCCTGAGTGCAGGCAGTTAGTTGGTGGGGAGCCAGGCAGGGACAATAGGCCATCTACGCGTGGGCTTGTCCCTGCGTGCAGGCAGTAAGTATGTGGGGGAGCCAGCAGGGACAATAGGCCATCTACGCGTGGGCCTGTCCCTGAGTGCAGGCAGTTAGTATGTGGGGGAGCCAGGCAGGGACAATAGGTCCTCTACGCGTGGGCTTGTCCCTGTATATGCGTATGGTTGCAGGCAGTATCAGAATAAAGAAGGCTGACTACTGTACATTGTGTTATACGTTTGGAGTAAGATAACTGTGTAAAAAAAAATATATATTTAGAAATTGAAGATTGCACAATAATATGTATAATCGTCCAAAAAAATAAATATAGTTTTCTTGCCGGCAAAAATCAATACTAATTTTTAACAAAAACAAAAGATAATATTTATAAATACAATCATTTTATAATGAAATAAAATACATCAGGGTGGTTGTATTTCAATGTTTTATTTAAATTTCCCATAATTCCTCTGGCTATTGGGCTATTAATAAATTGTCCTTTGACTACAGACGTTCATCTACACTCATCACACTTCATATTTGCACAATGAATTCCACAAAAGAATGGAAAATTTAAATTGAGTTGTTGAGCACCATTTTCCATTCTTTTGTGAATCCCTCTGGTCTGAGGAAGGTAAGCGTGGTTCACCGAAATCGATCACCATAATATTTGTGCATTTTGTTCTTGTATTGTAATAAATTTGAGCATTTTGTGCTTATATTGTAATAAATTTGTGTTGTGTGACGTTTACTTGTACTGTAGAAATCATTTAATATATTATTACTCAATTGTATATAATTGATGGAAACTTTGTTTAGAAGGTGACCAGTGTAAAACAATAATCATAATATTTCTAAGCGTATTATCAATTATTAAAACTCTACATTTCTTTAAATCTTTTATATTATCAGTCAGATTGGTTTTGCACATGTACCAAATAAACTTGAACTTGACCAATTGATCACACCACGGGTTTGTAGCACCAACCTACTTGAAAAGAATAAAATATGTTTGATTCAGCAAAACTGTTTAACATTTATAACCTGCTAAAACATGTAACTATAAGGTTCAAGGTAATCCTGGATAGACCATCAATCACAAGGTTAACTTGCACACGTTCACGTTATACATCAGCTCACGAAACTGTTTAACATTTATAACCTGCTAAAACATGTAACTATAGGGTTCAAAGTAATCCTGGATAGACCATCAATCACAAGGTTAACTTGCACACGTTCACGTTATACATCAGCTCACAAAACTGTTTAACATTTATAACCTGCTAAAATATGTAACTATAAGGTTCAAGGTAATCCTGGATAGACCATCAATCACAAGGTTAACTTGCACACGTTCACGTTATACATCAGCTCACAAAACTGTTTAACATTTATAACCTGCTAAAACATGTAACTATAAGGTTCAAAGTAATCCTGGATAGACCATCAATCACAAGGTTAACTTGCACACGTTCACGTTATACATCAGCTCACAAAACTGTTTAACATTTATAACCTGCTAAAACATGTAACTATAAGGTTCAAGGTAATCCTGGATATACCATCAATCACAAGGTTAACTTGCACACGTTCACGTTTTACATCAGCTCACAAAACTGTTTAACATTTATAACCTGCTAAAATATGTAACTATAAGGTTCAAGGTAATCCTGGATAGACCATCAATCACAAGGTTAACTTGCACACGTTCACGTTATACATCAGCTCACAAAACTGTTTAACATTTATAACCTGCTAAAATATGTAACTATAAGGTTCAAGGTAATCCTGGATAGACCATAAATCACAAGGTTAACTTGCACACGTTCACGTTATACATCAGCTCACAAAACTGTTTAACATTTATAACCTGCTAAAATATGTAACTATAAGGTTCAAGGTAATCCTGGATAGACCATAAATCACAAGGTTAACTTGCACACGTTCACGTTATACATCAGCTCACAAAACTGTTTAACATTTATAACCTGCTAAAACATGTAACTATAAGGTTCAAAGTAATCCTGGATAGACCATCAATCACAAGGTTAACTTGCACACGTTCACGTTATACATCAGCTCACAAAACTGTTTAACATTTATAACCTGCTAAAATATGTAACTATAAGGTTCAAGGTAATCCTGGATAGACCATAAATCACAAGGTTAACTTGCACACGTTCACGTTATACATCAGCTCACAAAACTGTTTAACATTTATAACCTGCTAAAATATGTAACTAAAAGATTCAAGGTAATCCTGGATAGACCATCAATCACAAGGTTAACTTGCACACGTTCACGTTATACATCAGCTCACAAAACTGTTTAACATTTATAACCTGCTAAAATATGTAACTATAAGGTTCAAGGTAATCCTGGATAGACCATCAATCACAAGGTTAACTTGCACACGTTCACGTTATACATCAGCTCACAAAACTGTTTAACATTTATAACCTGCTAAAATATGTAACTAAAAGATTCAAGGTAATCCTGGATAGACCATCAATCACAAGGTTAACTTGCACACGTTCACGTTATACATCAGCTCACAAAACTATTTAACATTTATAACCTGCTAAAACATGTAACTATAAGGTTCAATGTAATCCTGGATAGACCATCAATCACAAGGTTAACTTGCACACGTTCACGTTATACATCAGCTCACAAAACTGTTTAACATTTATAACCTGCTAAAATATGTAACTATAAGGTTCAAGGTAATCCTGGATAGACCATAAATCACAAGGTTAACTTGCACACGTTCACGTTATACATCAGCTCACAAAACTGTTTAACATTTATAACCTGCTAAAATATGTAACTATAAGGTTCAAGGTAATCCTGGATAGACCATCAATCACAAGGTTAACTTGCACACGTTCACGTTATACATCAGCTCACAAAACTGTTTAACATTTATAACCTGCTAAAACATGTAACTATAAGGTTCAAGGTAATCCTGGATATACCATCAATCACAAGGTTAACTTGCACACGTTCACGTTTTACATCAGCTCACAAAACTGTTTAACATTTATAACCTGCTAAAATATGTAACTATAAGGTTCAAGGTAATCCTGGATAGACCATCAATCACAAGGTTAACTTGCACACGTTCACGTTATACATCAGCTCACAAAACTGTTTAACATTTATAACCTGCTAAAATATGTAACTAAAAGATTCAAGGTAATCCTGGATAGACCATCAATCACAAGGTTAACTTGCACACGTTCACGTTATACATCAGCTCACAAAACTATTTAACATTTATAACCTGCTAAAACATGTAACTATAAGGTTCAATGTAATCCTGGATAGACCATCAATCACAAGGTTAACTTGCACACGTTCACGTTATACATCAGCTCACAAAACTGTTTAACATTTATAACCTGCTAAAATATGTAACTATAAGGTTCAAGGTAATCCTGGATAGACCATAAATCACAAGGTTAACTTGCACACGTTCACGTTATACATCAGCTCACAAAACTGTTTAACATTTATAACCTGCTAAAATATGTAACTATAAGGTTCAAGGTAATCCTGGATAGACCATCAATCACAAGGTTAACTTGCACACGTTCACGTTATACATCAGCTCACAAAACTGTTTAACATTTATAACCTGCTAAAACATGTAACTATAAGGTTCAAGGTAATCCTGGATATACCATCAATCACAAGGTTAACTTGCACACGTTCACGTTTTACATCAGCTCACAAAACTGTTTAACATTTATAACCTGCTAAAACATGTAACTATAAGGTTCAAGGTAATCCTGGATATACCATCAATCACAAGGTTAACTTGCACACGTTCACGTTATACATCAGCTCACAAAACTGTTTAACATTTATAACCTGCTAAAACATGTAACTATAGGGTTCAAAGTAATCCTGGAAAGACCATCAATCACAAGGTTAACTTGCACACGTTCACGTTATACATCAGCTCACAAAACTGTTTAACATTTATAACCTGCTAAAACATGTAACTATAAGGTTCAAGGTAATCCTGGATAGACCATCAATCACAAGGTTAACTTGCACACGTTCACGTTATACATCAGCTCACAAAACTGTTTAACATTTATAACCTGCTAAAACATGTAACTATAAGGTTCAAAGTAATCCTGGAAAGACCATCAATCACAAGGTTAACTTGCACACGTTCACGTTATACATCAGCTCACAAAACGTGTCACGTTCGTCAGTTTCCAAGGCAGGGAAATAATGTTTAACGTGAAATATGAATATTAACGTCTCATATAAATTGAGTCCATGTAGCAATTCAATAGTACCTGAATAATCTGAAAGGTAGCTTAAGCTTATTAAATATTGTTAATACGAAGATAAGATTTATTCTATAATTTTGGCACAATGTTTGGAAAATCTATTGTACTTTATACGCTTATTTTTTTCCTCTGTTTGTAAATTAATAGTACGTCAGTAAGACGATACTTAAAAACATTGACGAAAAGAACAATAGTAAAAACTAAATAAATGGTTTGATTAAAATTGTGTACGATTTCATACAATTACCTTACCTAATAGTTTAATAAAGACACATTTGTCTAGCTAATTGTGTTAAAAAATATCTTATAATGAAGAATATATGAAAATAGAGTTACGGCCATGGATTTAGGGAGCGATTAGGGAGTATTTATAATAATATAGCTTACATTTATAACGGTGCCTTTATTCATTCCATAATCTTTCTTTTCGCTGGTTTTCTTCGGACTGCGTGTGTGCGCGCGCGTACGGGTTATAAAGAAACAATCGCATTCAATAAAATACATAAAATTACAACACTTTTTTACATTGTGCAGTTCAAAAAGAGATAACACCCTAGAGGACAAAACATTTACGCTGAAAAAATATTTCGTAATATGCTGCACGCGATCATAATTCAATGTACATAATGAAAGAATAACTAAGATTAATAGGTTATTCAAATAAATTTAAATCAAAATGAATCAATATGAAAAAATAATAATAATAATAATGGGTTTCTTGATAGTAAAAAGTGATAAAACTTAATGTCAACATAAATGACAGCTCAACTACAACGTCTATGGTAATGATTAGAAATTATTTTGGGGATTTCCAATGGCACAAGAATTTTAAGATACAAACATAACGTTTAGGTATGAAACCTCCACCGTCTTCAGGTGTTACTTACTAACTTAAGGCCGGTTTTCACATAGGGTACCGTGCTCCTACTGTGCTCCTATCGTGTCCATGTCGCGCGTTTTCAGCAGTAGGGACCCGGCTACTGTCGTGCTCCTACCGTGCTCCTACCGTGCCCCTGTCGTTCTCCAGTCTTCCCTCACTTACAGAAACAGAATTTCAGCTACATATAGCCAAAATTGCTATAACTAGCTCAAAATGTTACATGTATGCTAACGTGCTACATATAATATTTGCTTTATAACATATTTTTCTGTACAGCATGTTTTGCTATATTTAGCTATATAACATGGTTTTTTATGTAGCACGTTTTTCTATATAACATTATTTTAATATAGCACGTTTTGCTATATTACTTCTTTATATAGCATGTTTTGCTATATAACATGTTTTACTATATAGCATGTTTTGCTATACAGCATGTTTTGATGTATAGCATTTTTTGCTATATAGCATGTGTTGCTATCTATATAGAACTAATGTAAACGCGGCTTTAGAATATAGAACCATTGATTTTTATAGCTTTCATTCATTTTTTTGAACCATGGAAGCTATTTTTATCTCGTATAGAATGAGACCCATCCCCCCACCAAAACTGGAAAGCGTGCCAACTGGGGGATGGCTCAAAACAAGTCAAGCGATGGGATCACGGATGGCAGTTGGAGGGTCAAATTAAAACTCGGCAGCTGAGCAAAACTAATTTATTTCCAAGTCAAAAATGCCAAACTGGCAGGCGGAAGGCCACAATATAAATAGGCAGAGGGCCACAATATCAATTCGCACTTAAATAAATAACAAGAAACACTAAAGTTAACAAGATATTGACAAAAGCTACAAAAACAACGAACGCTACAAACCCAAAATTAACAATTACAGCTACATGGCCTATCTGCAGCAAAGCCTGAGACACCCAAAACGTAAGACAATTTATTAACAACTTAAGAGTGAACATTTAGAAACAATTTTGATAACACCAATTAACCCGGCAATTTAGCCCACATCCCATGATTCCACCGAGGCAGGGAGTAAGCCGGAATCCCTGGGCGGCTCCGAATAGGAAGTTAAGTAAAAGAACCACAATCCCCTTTTGGTGAAAGTTTAAAAATTAAACAATTTAAAAAAATATATAACACGGTACCGTTCTAGTAAAATTCACTTCAAGACATACTACAACCAACAAAAAAAATAAACTAACCCTAATTAACTCACTAGGCCTAAATATAACAATAAATAATAACATAATTTAACAGTAGGGACCTAACAAATATAAAATCTAAAAAAATATAACAACAAAATAAACTAATTAAACTAAATAACAATAAATATTAATGTCAAAAGTTCTTTGTGTATTTTAAACGTTTTTTTTTTTTTTTTTTTTAACATATAAGTCCCCATGGCTGTTTCATAGAATCACTGGTCAAGTTTTAGGCTTAGGCCACATTAAATAGTTCCACAAACATTATTTTTCTTCTTTTTTTTATATTTCACTTATTATCAACCCCCAGCTTAGCCGCCGGGAAAACAAGATGGAACGCACTGACCTGAGGACAGAAGACTCCTACCCAAGGATGTAGGTGGGGCCGCAGGATCGTAAATGGCCTCTATACATGGTCCTCAGGCCAGGCGGGCAGTGTAGATGGTCGACCATCCCCGGACGGCAGGCTGAGGGAGAACGTCCCACTCAAGGACCCTGGACTGCAAGGCCAAACCACAGCACATTAAAAACAGTACAGCCCAAAACAAAAAATACTACACATAACAACTAAACAACAGGAAATGGCAAAACAAAACAAGAACAGACAAAATTGTACATGATTGTAGCACACTAGAAAATAAAAGATTAATTTTAGGCTATGAATAATTTAAACCAAATTACAATTTAACAAATTATAAAAGACGTATGGAACTAAAAACTGACAAACAAAAAACTAGGCTATAAAACCAGAAGCAATAGGTTATAAAATAAAAATCAAACTAAACAGATAGGCTAGGTTATTGTCAATGAACCAAAATAGGGTAAATCGGTAACTCCAACTGAAAAAAGGCTCAACAAAACATTATACAGAACTACCATTGATTGTAAAACAAGATAGAATAAAGCAATTACTGGTAAAACGGTAACATTGAGCACGTGGCTTGAACCTAGGTTAACAAATATCTAGACAAAGAATACAAATTTAACAATGCCCTGAAAATGACAAATAAACCAGAATATTATTATTTAAACAAAGTATTTTCACCAAAAGGGTGATTAGATATTAGAAATTACAAAATGAACACTTACGTTTTTGAGTCTCTAGCCGGACATGATTTGACTCGAGATGGAGAACAAGTCGAAATGACGGCAAACCTTACAGACCAGAGCTGGAACAAGGAACGAACGAGTCCGAGCCAACGGCCACCAAAGTAAGCGAATCGCCGGGCACGAGCGGTCTCAGGCAGCCCGGCAGACCACGACGAAAGTAACCAAAACGTACCGGTCAAACGACCCGGTACAAGAAGTAAATTAGTGGTTTTGTTATGATTTTTTCTAACCCTATCATGAAATTTGAATCTCACCTGGGTTTTATATTTTGCCCAGTATTATTCTATTAAAATATTATAGGCCTATTTCAATATTTATTTTGTCAAAGAAATAATGTCATATTTTTTAATATTTCACTATATTATATATTCCTGGAATATTTGCAGATTAATTTCATAATTGAAATGGGAGTCATTGATTGCATTTGAAAACAATTTATTTTTTTAATCAATTACCGAATATGAAAAAATTAATGATTGAGTACAACAGTCGATTTAATCAGCTAATCGATGGTTAAAATGCAATAAATACAGATTTTTCAGATGGGCTATATAATTAAAATGTTTACTTAAATCAGCAGTAATTATCGCTAGCATTGCCGATAAGTTAGCGGTCTATTCAAGTGTGTCTATTTACAAATACACGGTGTTTTAATCATATAAATCAATATGGTGTTTTAATTTATTCAGTTATAAATATTTCTTTATTCAATATGAATGTCACACTGAGTTTTACTGTAATAGTATCAACACAATATTCTTTATTATTCGAAAGAGATAACAAGAAAATATAAAAACAGAGAACCCGGATAAACGTTGGCAATATGGAATAACGGAAACAATTATCTAAGCAGGACGTTGTTTGTGTGTGGGACCTGAGGAAGGAGAGGGCGGGGCGGCTGTCTGGAGAATGGGATGAGTGGGTTAAGAGGAGGGAAGTGAGAGAGAGACAGAAGAGCGTGCGAGAGAGAGAGAGAGAGGGAGAGAGAGAGAGAGAGAGAGAGAGAGAGAGAGAGAGAGAGAGAGAGAGAGAGAGAGAGAGAGAGAGAGAGAGAGAGAGAGAGAGAGAGAGAGAGAGAGAGAGAGAGAGAGAGAGAGAGAGAGAGAGAGAGAGAGAGAGAGAGAGAGAGAGAGAGAGAGAGAGAGAGAGAGAGAGAGAGAGAAAGGGCTATGCGCAGCGCAGCGTGGGGCCTCAAAACAGTTTTGGGGCCTCGCCACAACTCTCCCATATGGATAGAGTATTTCTTTATATAGTAAAATCAATGATAGAACTCACTATTTTGTCACCGAAATGGATCAGGACGCTACAGATGTTGTTATTGCTTGAGCGGTTTATTCAACAGTTGAAAAGTAAATAAATAAGATGAACGGCCGAAACGATATTGGGTTCACCCTCTGTATCAGACTGGAGGAGAGGAAGGGGAGTTTCACACATCTTTGAGCCGGCTAAGAGATGACTCTGAAAAGGTCCGTAAATATTTCAGGATGAGCTATCCGATGTTTGAATTTCTACAGTGTAGAAATAGTTTAAATTAAAAAATGAAATCGATCGGTAATTTTCGGAGGAGGTCGGGAACACCCGAACTAGGAAAAGCAGAGGTTGGGCGCCGAAGTGGTGACGTGGGGCGACATGTAAGGCATTTTCACCTGACCTACTGTGCACCTGTCGTGCTCAGACTGCCTACCGACTGCCTACCGGTCATTTTCGCCGATCATTCGGTGGAGCGATCGAAAACAGCACGACATGAGCACAGTGGGAGCACGGTAGGAGCACGACAGGTCATGTGAAAATCGCAAACTACTTTCCCCACACAAAATAAATGGAATAGACCATTTTTCGATTCCACATGACGACACGGTAGGAGCACAGTAGGAGCACGTTGCCCTATGTGAAAACCGGCCTTAGGAGCACGGTGCCCTATGTGAAAACCGGCCTTTAACCTACATTTGAAAGTATTTTGTTTTGCTATCCTATATCATTTCACATTAATGCAAAACAACCCTTAAAAAACTACATGCTTATAGATTACAGTTTACTCTGAAGAACGTTTCGTCTTATTAAAAACTTTCACAATTTTACACAATTATTGAAAAAATATACAAAACAACTGAAATAAAAAATAATAAAAAAAGAAAAGAAAAAGAAATTAAAAGATCAACATTTAAAAACAATCTCAATCAAAAATACTATTAAATAATACTTAAAAGCGTTTGACTTTCCAACTCCACCAGATAAAGTTGACAAGAAACCATGGCACTCACAATCTAAACTCACCTCAGACGTCAATGACGAACTGGGTTGACAGTTTACAAGAAGACGTGACTTTCCACCTCCATCAGATACAGAGGCCTAGTAACTACGACACTCACAAGCTAAACTCACCACGAACGTCAATTACGAACTGGGTTGACAGTTTACAAGAAGACGTGACTTTCCACCTCCATCAGATACAGGGGCCTAGTAACTACGACACTCACAAGCTAAACTCACCACGAACATCAATTACGAACTGGGTTGACTATTTATGGCAAGACGTGACTTTCTAACTTCATCTTATACAGAGGACTAGTAACCACGACACTCACAAGCTAAACTCACCACGAACGTCAATGACCAACTAGGTTGACAGTTTATAAGAAGACGTGACTTTCTAACTTCATCTTATACAGAGGACTAGTAACCACAACACTCACAAGCTAAACTCACCACGAACGTCAATGACCAACTAGGTTGACAGTTTATAAGAAGACGTGACTTTCTAACTTCATCTTATACAGAGGCCTAGTAACCACGACACTCACAAGCTAAACTCACCACGAACATCAATTACGAACTGGGTTGACTATTTATGGGAAGACGTGACTTTCTAACTTCATCTTATACAGAGGACTAGTAACCACGACACTCACAAGCTAAACTCACCATGAACATCAATGACCAACTAGGTTGACAGTTTATAAGAAGACGTGACTTTCTAACTTCATCTTATACAGAGGACTAGTAACCACAACACTCACAAGCTAAACTCACCACGAACGTCAATGACCAACTAGGTTGACAGTTTATAAGAAGACGTGACTTTCTAACTTCATCTTATACAGAGGCCTAGTAACCACGACACTCACAAGCTAAACTCACCACGGACGTCAATTACGAACTGGGTTGACTATTTATGGGAAGACGTGACTTTCTAGCTTCATCTTATACAGAGGCCTAGTAACCACGACACTCACAAGCTAAACTCACCACGAACGTCAATTACGAACTGGGTTGACTATTTATGGGAAGACGTGACTTTCTAGCTTCATCTTATACAGAGGCCTAGTAACCACGACACTCACAAGCTAAACTCACCACGAACGTCAATGACCAACTAGGTTGACAGTTTATAAGAAGACGTGACTTTCTAACTTCATCTTCTACAGAGGCCTAGTAACCATGACACTCACAAGCTAAACTCACCACGAACGTCAATTACGAACTGGGTTGACTATTTATGGCAAGACGTGACTTTCTAACTTCATCTTATACAGAGGACTAGTAACCACGACACTCACAAGCTAAACTCACCACGAACATCAATTACGAACTGGGTTGACTATTATGGGAAGACGTGACTTTCTAACTTCATCTTATACAGAGGACTAGTAACCACGACACTCACAAGCTAAACTCACCATGAACATCAATGACCAACTAGGTTGACAGTTTATAAGAAGACGTGACTTTCTAACTTCATCTTATACAGAGGACTAGTAACCACAACACTCACAAGCTAAACTCACCACGAACGTCAATGACGAACTGGGTTGACAGTTTACAAGAAGACGTGACTTTCTAACTTCATCAGATACAGAGGCCTAGTAAGCACGACACTCACAAGCTAAACTCACCACGAACGTCAATTACGAACTGGGTTGACTATTTATGGGAAGACGTGACTTTCTAACTCCATCTTATACAGAGGACTAGTAACCACGACACTCACAAGCTAAACTCACCCCGAACGTCAATTACGAACTGGGTTGACTATTTATGGGAAGACGTGACTTTCTAACTCCATCTTATACAGAGGACTAGTAACCACGACACTCACAAGCTAAATTCACCATGAACATCAATGACCAACTAGGTTGACAGTTTATAAGAAAACGTGACTTTCGAACTCACCCAGCTAACTTTCAAAGTAACGACGACTCTCACAAACTTACCTCACCAAGAACGTCAATATCGAACTGGATTGACAGTTTATAAGAAGACGTGACTTTCCAATTCTAACAGATACAGGGGACTAGGAACCACGAATCTCAGAAGATAAACTTACGACGAACGTCAATGACAAAATGGGTTGACAGTTTATAAGAAGACGTGAATTTCCAATTCTACCAGATACAGGGAACTAGGAACAACGTCACACAGATGCTAAACTCACCAAGAACGTCAATGACGAATTATATTGACAATTTATAAGAAGACGTGACTTTCGAACTCCACCAGATACAGGGGGCTAGTAACCACGACTCTCAAAAACTTAACTCACCACGAACGTCAATGACGAACTGAGTTGACAGTTTATAAGAAGGCGTGAATTTCTTAAAAGTCAATCATACCATACAAGAATGTAGTTTTTAAGTGTGTTTTTACATAAATGTTGGTTAACTGAGAAGAATACAATCATTTTTAATTTAGGCTGACGTAATAGTGAGTAACACGACAATACGACATTAGTTTTATACTTTTCAAAATGTTGTGTTTGTTTCTTAAAACATTTGAAGAATGTTGACTATCTTAAACAACTTAATGCCAACAAATCATTTTCAAATAACAGTTTAAAATAAGTTCGATACCAGCACCTTTATGGCGTATATAAAGACCAACCTTCCTCTGATAACATGCAGGAAGATATAGTCCTGTTGTGTTACCATTTACGGGTACCGTCTTACATTCTGGTTAGTAGTTTATGTTACGTAAGTTCTTGCTTGTTACTCAAAATTCTCCGAAGATTTTGTTTAATTTTGTAATGGGCATTACTGCGGTTGGCATGCAGGTATGCTACATGTTTCTTAAGGGACAAATGACTCCATGATACTATATTTGAACTGTAATTTTGACCTTGATTCTATGAAAGTGGAGTGATATAAAAACTTGTGAATAAATGAGGTTATAAAATAATAGGTTCTCCACAATTTAGTATTATAAACAGGAAGTTATCCAACATTTTGCACATTAGATTTCATTGTAAAATATTTCTTAAATTCAATCTTTCTTATTGATATCCTATTCCTGTTCAACGAGATTTTTATTAAAAGTATAACATATTTGAATAAATTTAAGATTTTAATATTAGTTTTGACTTCTTATATAAATAGAGTATGACTTATCTACAAACAATTGACAATCCAAAAACTAAATTAAATTTGATTGCTTAACTAAAATACTAGTATATTAAAATGATTACAGTAAATCCAAAATATATATAAATAAGTCACGTAAAAACCACTGAAAAAACCTAGTGTTGACAAAATATTACACTTTTGGTGCCAATTATACACTAAGGACTAATGTTAAAAAAATAATAATATTAATAAATCAATAAATATAATAATAATACAGACATATGCTAATATTTTCAATTATGAAACAAAATGACACGTCAACAATTATACTAAATATAAAAAGGCATAGACTGCTAAGAGTGTCTGAAAAATAAAATAAATTACAACACAATCCAATTCAGTTTAAAGTTTTATTGTAAAATTATTATGAATTCTCGTTTCAATGGGAGCCATGTTAAGTTAAAAGTAACTTATTGTAAGTATAAAAATAAACAAAAGTTATAATTAATAAAATAATAACATTTAAGTATGTAATTTATAATGATAATTTTTAATATAACATTTTGATAAACAACTCTAACACAATCAGTGAGTTTAATTAGTGATGCACACTGTCCAGATGAAATAATTACATGATTAAAATGTACTGTATGTAGGTATTAATCAAGTAATATTACAATAATTAATCAGTAACCACATATTTATTAATCAACGTGTATATTGTATACTTTATTTTTAATTATAACACATTTATTATCAATATTGGGGATATGAATAATGTCTATTGATATATGACTTATGACACATTCTTTAAAGTCTATATTGATTCATTAATTTATTTGAATTCTCTGTGTGTTTTTATATTAAAAAGTAACCGATTAGTTTTTAATTAACTAATAAACTCCTGTTCAGTTAAAAACATTTATAAAGTAATTGAAAAATATAAATAAATTGTAAAACAATAACTGCAGACACCTAGGTCTTGTTCACGATATGTGTCTCTATGTCAAAGCTGCAGACACCTAGGTCTTGTTCACAATATATGTCTCTATGTCAAAGCTGCTGACACCTAGGTCTTGTTCACAATATGTGTCTCTATGTCAAAGCTGCAGACACCTAGGTCTTGTTAACAATATGTGTCTCTATGTCAAAGCTACAGACACCTAGGTCTTGTTCACAATATGTGTCTCTATGTCATAGCTACAGACACCTAGGTCTTGTTCACAATATGTGTCTCTATCTCAATGCTACAGACACCTAGGTCTTGTTCACAATATGTGTCTCTATTTCAAAACTACAGACACCTAGGTCTTGTTCACAATATGTGTCTCTATGTCAAAGCTACAGACACCTAGGTCTTGTTCACAATATGTGTCTCTATGTCAAAGCTGCAGACACCTAGGTCTTGTTCACAATATGTGTCTCTATGTCAAAGCTGCAGACACCTAGGTCTTGTTCACAATATGTGTCTCTATGTCAAAGCTGCAGACACCTAGGTCTTGTTAACAATATGTGTCTCTATGTCAAAGCTACAGACACCTAGGTCTTGTTCACAATATGTGTCTCTATGTTATAGCTACAGACACCTAGGTCTTGTTCACAATATGTGTCTCTATCTCAATGCTACAGACACCTAGGTCTTGTTCACAATATGTGTCTCTATTTCAAAACTACAGACACCTAGGTCTTGTTCACAATATGTGTCTCTATGTCAAAGCTACAGACACCTAGGTCTTGTTCACAATATGTGTCTCTATGTCAAAGCTACAGACACCTAGGTCTTGTTCACAATATGTGTCTATATCTCAAAGCTACAGACACCTAGGTCTTGTTGACAATATGTGTCTCTATGTCAAAGCTCTAACAATAATTAATTACTTCTGCATAGTAGATATAGGTTAAGTTACATTATGTTAACGTATTTTAACTAAGGTTATGATATTATGCATCCAGTGGAGTCAAGTTATGTATGTTTACGCAGCCATTCACCGGGACGAGGGCCGCAAGTTCAACAACTGATCCTAAAGTTATGTACGTTTACGCAGCCATTCACCCGGTCGAGGGCCGCAAGTCCAACAACTGATCCTAAAGTTATGTACGTTTACTCAGCCATTCGCCCGGTTGAGGGCTGCAAGTCCAACAACTGATCTTAAAGTTATGTACGTTTACGCAGCCATTCACCCGGTCGAGGGCCGCAAGTCCAACAACTGATCCTAAAGTTATGTACGTTTACTCAGCCATTCGCCCGGTCGAGGGCCGCAAGTCCAACAACTGATCTTAAAGTTATGTACGTTTACTCAGCCATTCGCCCGGTTGAGGGCCGCAAGTCCAACAACTGATCCTAAAGTTATGTACGTTTACGCAGCCATTCGCCCGGTTGAGGGCCGCAAGTCCAACAACTGATCTTAAAGTTATGTACGTTTACTCAGCCATTCGCCCGGTCGAGGGCCGCAAGTCCAACAACTGATCCTAAAGCTATGTACGTTTACGCAGCCATTCACCCGGTCGAGGGCCGCAAGTCCAACAACTGATCCTAAAGCTATGTACGTTTACGCAGCCATTCGCTGGGTCGAGGGCCGCGAGTCCAACAACTGATCCTAAAGTTATGTACGTTTACGTAGTCATTCGCTGGGACGAGGGCCGCATGTCTAACAACTGATCCTAAAGCTATGTACGTTTACGCAGCCATTCGCCGGGTCGTGGGCCGCAAGTCCAACAACTGATCCTAAAGTTATGTACGTTTACGCAGCCATTCACCCGGTCGAGGGCCGCAAGTCCAACAACTGATCCTAAAGCTATGTACGTTTACGCAGCCATTCGCTGGGTCGAGGGCCGCGAGTCCAACAACTGATCCTAAAGTTATGTACGTTTACGTAGTCATTCGCTGGGACGAGGGCCGCAAGTCTAACAACTGATCCTAAAGCTATGTACGTTTACGCAGCCATTCGCTGGGTCGATGGCCGCGAGTCTAACAACTGATCCTAAAGTTATGTACGTTTATGTAGTAATTCGCTGGGACGAGGGCCGCAAGTCTAACAACTGATCCTAAAGCTATGTACGTTTACGCAGCCATTCGCCGGGTCGTGGGCCGCAAGTCCAACAACTGATCCTAAAGTTATGTACGTTTACGCAGCCATTCACCCGGTCGAGGGCCGCAAGTCCAACAACTGATCCTAAAGCTATGTACGTTTACGCAGCCATTCGCTGGGTCGAGGGCCGCGAGTCCAACAACTGATCCTAAAGTTATGTACGTTTACGTAGTCATTCGTTGGGACGAGGGCCGCAAGTCCAACAACTGATCCTAAAGTTATGTATGTTTACGCAGCCATTCACCCGGTCGAGGGCCGCAAGTCCAACAACTGATCCTAAAGTTATGTACGTTTACGCAGCCATTCACCCGGACGAGGGCCGCATGTCTAACAACTGATCCTAAAGCTATGTACGTTTACGCAGCCATTCGCCGGGTCGTGGGCCGCAAGTCCAACAACTGATCCTAAAGTTATGTACGTTTACGCAGCCATTCGTCGGGACTAGGGCCGCAAGTTCAACAAGTGATCTTAAAGTTATGTACGTTTACGTAGCCATTCACCGGGACGAGGGCCGCAAGTTTAACAACTGATCCTAAAGTTATGTACGTTTACGTAGTCATTTGCCTGGACGAGAGCCGCAAGTTCAACAACTGATCCTAAAGTTATGTACGTTTACGTAGTCATTCGCCGGGACGAGGGCCGCAAGTTCAACAACTGATCCTAAAGTTATGTACGTTTACGCAGCCATTCGTCGGGACGAGGGCCGCAAGTTCAACAACTGATCCTAAAGTTATGTACGTTTATGCAGCCATTCGCCGGGACGAGGGCCGCAAGTCCAACAACTGATCCTAAAGTTATGTACGTTTACGTAGCCATTTGCCTGGACGAGGGCCGCAAGTCCAACAACTGATCCTAAAGTTATGTACGTTTACGTAGTCATTTGCCGGGACGAGGGCCGCAAGTCCAACAACTGATCCTAAAGTTATGTACGTTTACGTAGTCATTTGCCTGGACGAGGGCCGCAAGTCCAACAACTGATCCTAAAGTTATGTACGTTTACGTAGTCATTTGCCTGGATGAGAGCCGCAAGTCCAACAACTGATCCTAAAGTTATGTACGTTTACGTAGTCATTCGCCGGGACGAGGGCCGCAAGTTCAACAACTGATCCTAAAGTTATGTATGTTTACGCAGCCATTCGCCGGGACGAGGGCCGCAAGTCCAACAACTGATCCTAAAGTTATGTTAGTTTACGCAGCCATTCGCCGGGACGATGGCCGCAAGTCTAACAACTGATCCTAAAGTTATGTACGTTTACGTAGTCATTCGTCGGGTCGATGGCCGCAAGTCCAACAACTGATCCTAAAGTTATGTACGTTTACGTAGTCATTTGCCGGGACGAGGGCCGCAAGTCCAACAACTGATCCTAAAGTTATGTACGTTTACGTAGTCATTTGCCTGGACGAGGGCCGCAAGTCCAACAACTGATCCTAAAGTTATGTACGTTTACGTAGTCATTTGCCGGGACGAGGGCCGCAAGTCCAACAACTGATCCTAAAGTTATGTACGTTTACGTAGTCATTTGCCGGGACGAGGGCCGCAAGTCCAACAACTGATCCTAAAGTTATGTACGTTTACGTAGTCATTTGCCTGGACGAGGGCCGCAAGTCCAACAACTGATCCTAAAGTTATGTACGTTTACGTAGTCATTTGCCTGGACGAGGGCCGCAAGTCCAACAACTGATCCTAAAGTTATGTACGTTTACGTAGTCATTTGCCTGGACGAGGGCCGCAAGTCCAACAACTGATCCTAAAGTTATGTACGTTTACGTAGTCATTTGCCTGGACGAGGGCCGCAAGTCCAACAACTGATCCTAAAGTTATGTACGTTTACGTAGTCATTTGCCTGGACGAGGGCCGCAAGTCCAACAACTGATCCTAAAGTTATGTACGTTTACGTAGTCATTTGCCGGGACGAGGGCCGCAAGTCCAACAACTGATCCTAAAGTTATGTACGTTTACGTAGTCATTTGCCGGGACGAGGGCCGCAAGTCCAACAACTGATCCTAAAGTTATGTACGTTTACGTAGTCATTCGCCGGGACGAGGGCCGCAAGTTCAACAACTGATCCTAAAGTTATGTACGTTTACGTAGTCATTTGCCTGGACGAGGGCTGCAAGTCCAACAACTGATCCTAAAGTTATGTACGTTTACGTAGTCATTTGCCGGGACGAGGGCCGCAAGTCCAACAACTGATCCTAAAGTTATGTACGTTTACGTAGTCATTTGCCGGGACGAGGGCCGCAAGTCCAACAACTGATCCTAAAGTTATGTACGTTTACGTAGTCATTTGCCTGGACGAGGGCCGCAAGTCCAACAACTGATCCTAAAGTTATGTACGTTTACGTAGTCATTTGCCGGGACGAGGGCCGCAAGTCCAACAACTGATCCTAAAGTTATGTACGTTTACGTAGTCATTTGCCGGGACGAGGGCCGCAAGTCCAACAACTGATCCTAAAGTTATGTACGTTTACGTAGTCATTTGCCTGGACGAGGGCTGCAAGTTCAACAACTGATCCTAAAGTTATGTACGTTTACGCAGCCATTCGCCGGGTCGTGGGCCGCAAGTCTGTCATATACATTTCCAATTAAGCTTATTTTAAAGATTAACAAAACTTATCAGTCAAAATAAAAAAGGAAAATAAACTGTCAGGTCAACGTTTTGTATGGTCATGGTAGTTTGACAGTTTAAGTTTTGTATATGCAACTTTATTTATGATACTCCTGTGTTCAAGGATATATTTGACTCTGAACCAATAACTAAGCAATAGAGTCAGAGAAGAAATGTAACCGTGACCTACATGATTTAGTGAGCTTCAACTTATAATTTAGTAGAATAAAAAAATGAAATTCGAAGGAGTAGAAATTATCTTTCCAACAAATCAAAATTAGATATATGTCAATCAAAGAGAGAAAAGAAAATTTATCTACAAATACCTCATTGAAAATACTTAGTCTATGCCTGGAAAGCTGAAATGTTTAATCTGTGAAGACATCATAAATAAATGAGATTAAACGATTTAATTTTGCTATAGATCTACATTTTGTGAAACCCAAAGCACAAGTAAGATTTTTGTGTTTCAAAATAACTTCTCACTTAACATTCCAAGTGTTTTTGGAGTACAAAACAAATGTTACACAACACGCATTAGTTACAATATAAAGTACAAAAAATTAAAATATTTTCAATATACATTTCAATAAACAACGAATCACATGAATACTTTGACAATCCCTCTGGTTTGATGATGGCAAACGTGGTTTAACGATACCGATCACCGTAGTATTTACACTTGCACTGTAAAACAATAATACTGTGTGACATTCACTTGCTTTGAATATGAGAGTTTTAATTCAAAGCAAGTGAATGACTGTATATCTTAGTAAATTTACTGTTTAAACCTGTAAAACATGCACACATTGAAGTCTTCCTATGGGCCAATACAGAATGTGCTTTTGTATCTTAGTAAATTTACTGTTTAAACCTGTAAAACATGCACACATTGAAGTCTTCCTATGGGCCAATACAGAATGTGCTTTTGTATCATAGTAAATTTACTGTTTAAACCTGTAAAACATGCACATATTGAAGTCTTCCTATGGGCCAATGCAGAATGTGCTTTTGTATCATAGTAAATTTACTGTTTAAACATGTAAAACATGCACATATTGAAATCTTCCTATGGGCCAATACAGACGGTGCTTTTGTATCTTAGTAAATTTACTGTTTAAGCCTGTAAAACATGAACATATTGAAGTCTTCCAATGGGCCAATATAGAATGTGCTTTTGTATCATAGTAAATTTACTGTTTAAACCTGTAAAACATGCACATATTGAAGTCTTCCTATGGGCCAATACAGAATGTGCTTTTGTATAATAGTAAATTTACTGTTTAAACCTGTAAAACATGCACATATTGAAGTCTTCCTATTGGCCAATGCAGAATGTGCTTTTGTATCATAGTAAATTTACTGTTCAAACCTGTAAAACATGCACATATTGAAGTCTTTCTATGGGCCAATACAGAATGTGCTTTTGTATCATAGTAAATTTATAAATAATCGCCTTATGAGGGCAGGGTGAATTTACTTTATTTTCTTTTCGAACATAGAACATTACGTCCATTCCTATTTAATATGTCACTAATTAACTTAGGATAATGAGTTTATCAGTTAAATTTTCAAAAAAGTAAAAACTATATTGAAATGTACAAATACCACGATAAACCTAATCGTAGTTATTTTTATATAAATTAACTATAGATATTATATGTATCTTGAGAATATATGATCTCTAACTTGGCTGGATCTCTTAATTGAACAGTCTAAAAATAACTCAATTTTTCTATTCCGACGGGCAATTTCATTGTTCCCGCTAGAAGGGGCCGGCTTTGTACTTGAACGGACGGTCCCTGTAGCGTGGACAGTGACGGAGTGCGGGCGCGGGCGGTCGACAGACAGACAGACAAAGATTGATGCAAATGTTAGCAGCAAGAATGCCTCCATTTATTGCAGCCAGCCGTCATTTACTTGCACTGATGCACCGACAATTAAGAGAGGCGGCAAATCTTTGGCGTTCTGAGCTTTCTCTGGAATTTGAATAATCTTCAGTTAAAATGCTATTGTTCTGTCTAATTAATAGCCTAATGGGGTACCCAAGTAACAAAAACACCGTGGACATTTAAATAAATCCCTGGATTGAGCAATGCGTTTCGACTTTAAGTGTTGTTTCCACTCCACTGTTGACTCTAACTAATTGAGATATGAGGAGGTAGATAGGAAGAAGGGCCATCTGAGAGTTTAGGTTTATATTAAACGTCATGGACTGTAACTAATGAAGGATTAGTGATGCCTAGTTATGCATTGTATGTACGTTGAGATCGCGAGATCCACAGTGTGGAGGTGAGGACTGGAAGTGATTTGTATCTACACTACTTCAGCATCTATAGAAAATTGATCACAAATAGTCAGTGTCATGATTATAATCTATACTCCGTGGAAATAGAATTACACAATGTGTAAGGTTATGATTGGTATGTAGTTGAAGATTTCCAATGTACCAATTGTTTAAAAAACAAAGCTACATACAACTCTAACCTTAATTTAATGCAAAAATAACTATTTATGCAGAAATAAGTAGAATAATATCAGTATCAACATTCAACAGCCTTTAAACACCTACATAGTTATGAACTAAGATGGGCTTTAGTTAAAGGACGTATCTTCTAAAAAAACTATTGCACATGTAAAAACTTGAAACTCCTGAACGTAACAATATTTCTGCCAATAATTCAAACAACAGAATGTTAAAATATATAAATTCAGCTTACTCTACAGAACATTCTAGCGAGTCCACAAGGTAGAGGACGTAGAAATACAAACCACTATGCTCAAAAAGAATGTCGATGATGAAATATGAATATTTCTTTTTACAAGCGCATGTAGGAGACTGTAAGTTGGATAAAGACTTGTCTTCTTTATAAATTGGTGAACAAATAATGATAACAAATACATTTTTGTTAATTTGAATTTTGTGTGATAGTAATGACAGGTAGCTTCTTTGGACATATTTTTCTGTAGTTTGTTAAGCTTATTAACCTAGAAATCTTGATATGAACAAATTGAATATGAAACACGTCTTATTTAAATGTAGCTGTATACAAAAATACACAGCAAAATGTACTCTTTTGCGTAATTAAATGAAATGAGTTAATTATATCTCAAAACATTCTACGCCATACATGCCAACTAATGACACGCCGTACATGCCAACTAATGACACGCCGTACATGCCAACTAATGACACGCCGTACATGCCAACTAATGACACGCCGTACATGCCAACTAATGACACGCCGTACATGCCAACTAATGACACGCCGTACATGCCAACTAATGACACGCCGTACATGCCAACTCATGACACGCTGTACATGCCAACTAATGACACGCCGTACATGCCAACTAATGACACGCCGTACATGCCAACTCATGACACGCCGTACATGCCAACTCATGACACGCCGTACATGCCAACTCATGACACGCCGTACATGCCAACTAATGACACGCCGTACATGCCAACTCATGACATGCCGTACATGCCAACTCATGACACGCCGTACATGCCAACTCATGACACGCCGTACATGCCAACTCATGACACGCCGTACATGCCAACTCATGACACGCCGTACATGCCAACTCATGACACGCCGTACATGCCAACTCATGACACGCTGTGTTTATTCTACCTTGACCTTCGAATTAGGTATACTATAACTCTAGTGAATAAAAACGTTTATTTGCTCACTTAATAATAATAATAATAATAATAATAATAATAATAATAATAATAATTCATTTATTTGCCGTCAAATTGTTTACAATTATGGACAATGTCAAATCATCTTAATTTTAAACTAAACTAAGTGCAAACATTTGTTCAACATTAAAAAACAAAATAGATAAATGAGATACAATATATATTTTAATAATGTCTTATGACGTAATAAAAGGTTAGAAGTCAATGTGGTTCAGAGTAAAAAATTCATCTACAGAATAGAAGGGGTTTTCCAGGAGCCATATGTAAAACTTAGTTAAAAATTGTTTTTGACTGTACTTCAAAACTAAATGGGAAAGGAAATTGTATACTTTCAAGCACAATACCACATGGCTATCAAGAGACTTCGTCAATCTAGAAAAGTGTATTGATGTGTTCAGTTTCTGTCTGGTGTTGTGAGAATGATTTTTGTAATTAAAATGTAGCAAATGAGGATTTTGAAAAACATAGGAAATGAGATCGAATAGGTATAAGTTAATAATAGTTGGAATTTTCAAATTCTGGAAAAGGGGTTTGCAATGTTCAAATAAACTTGATTCTGAAACTACTCTAATTGCTTTTTTTTGGATAACTAATATTTCCTTAATGCGTTTTGAAATCCCCCAGAAAATCAGACCATATCTAAAAATAGATTGGAAATAAGCGTAATATGCTATTTTTACATAATTTATGGTAACACAAGATGTTAAACGCCTTAAGAGGTAAATTACTCTTGACAGCCTATTGGATATATGCTCTATATGTTCATTCCAATTTAGATTCTGGTCAATGAAAACACCCAAAAACTTAACACTAGATGAGAAGTTGTTGAGGCAATTATAATTGACTGAACCTGATCTCACGCTAAACAATATATTTTTTGTCTTATCATTATTTAGAAGAAATCCATTGGCCTGGAACCATTTGGATGCATTCATAATAGTGTTTTCAGATAGTAATTTAATTTCTTCTATGTCTTTACCAATGTTGACAAATGTTGTGTCGTCAGCGTACAATATAGTAGAAGATGCAGACAAACATTGAGGGAGGTCATTTATGCATATTAAAAATAAAAAGGGTCCAAGTACGGACCCTTGGGGAACTCCACAATGTAAAGAGACTTCATTCGACCATTGGCCATTTATAAAAGTTTTTTGTTTGCGATTTGTAAGATATGACTTGAAAAAATTTAGAGGTAACCCGTTCACACCATAATAAGATAATTTTTTGAAAAGGTCGCTATGATTCACACAATCAAATGCTTTGCTCAGGTCACAGAAGGTGGCCTGGGCAAGATTTTTATTTTCAAACGTTTGAATAATAGTTCTAATAAGACTGTCAATTGCATTTGATGTAGATTTGCCTTTCCTGAATCCGAATTGTGATGTGCTTAAAAATTGGTTTGTTTCAAAGAATTCATTAATCTGGTCAAAAACTAAAATTTCAATTAATTTGGATAAGATTGGAATAATTGATATCGGGCGATAGCTGTCTAGCTTATCTTTTGGCCCTTTTTTATATACTGGGCACACTCTAGAGATTTTTAGTGGATCAGGAAAAACTCCTTCCTTCAGACATAGATTTATGCAGGAAGTAAGGGGATTGACAAAACTTGGGAGTATGAATTTAATGAGATTATTTGACATGCAGTATATGTCACTGCTGTCCGAATTACTGAGGCGTTTACTAGCTGAAAGCACGTCATCTGGTGTAATGGCAGTCCAACTAAAGGCAACTGGAGTTACGTCAGAGCGATTTAGAAAGACACAACAGTTATCAACATTAGATTTAAAATTATTAATTTTGGTTTTTAATTCGGAGACAGACTCAATACAGAAATCATTATACTCATTAGGCGTGAAACATATTTGATCTTGTTTTAATGTTCCCTGATTGCTCCTGATAACGTTCCAAGCAGCTTTACATTTATTTTTGCTGCGCTCAATGTATTTTATATTTTGAGAAATCTTTGCTTCCTTAATGGATTTTCTGTACTGTTTTTTTAGGGTAGCAAAGCTGTGCTTGACAGCCTTATTATCGGTGCTTTTTGCCACACCATGTAGAAAAAACAGCCTGTCTCTCATCTTTAGTAGATCTGGTGAAAACCAGTTAGGACGCGGCTTAGTAGGTTTATTTGACTTAAGTAACTTTAATTTTTTATAAAAGTTGATGTTATTTAAAATTAAAGATAAAAGGTGTTGAAAAATACAGGTAGCTCCTTTGCCTCGGTACTCTGATAGCAAATGGTCCCAGTCGTAAGAGTGTAAATGGAGTGATATATCGTTATAAACCGATAATGAATGTAGATTTATTGGCAGAGAATGTGGACGTTTTAGGTGTTTGCTTGTTGTTGGCGTGGAAGCCTAGAAGAATACCATCATGATCTAAATAAGGAAATGGAATAATTTTGCATGATTTTTTATTGACTGGACTGTTAATAAATACGTTGTCGAGGCAGTTATAGCCTCTTGTCGCAGCCTTATTAAGACAATAAAAATTATGCTGCCTCAATATATTTTTGAAGATAGTTACGGTTTTTTTATTTGTATTTACATCAAATTTTGAGTTAATATCACCCCCTACAATAATAGTGTAGCTGGACCAGGAGCCCAGAAACTCAAGAAAGTTGTCAAGTGTTTTAATAAACTCATAAGCATCACCCGAGGGAGAGTGGTATAAAGAAACAGCTATAAGTTTAATTTCCTCAACAATAATGGCTGAGGCTTCAAAGTTAAATTCCTGGCAGAAATTAAATATATTAAATTCCTTTGCACATAAATTATCGCGTACGAATATTAAAGAACCTCCTCTTATGTGTTCAGACCTACTATAGGAGGCTGCACAATAAAAGCCTTGCGGATTGGAAGCGTCAATTTCATCTTTTTTCAGCCAGTGCTCGGTAAGACATATAAACTGAATACCATGTAAGCCAATCAGGAAACTTTCCAAAACAGCAGTTTTTTTATCAAGACCTTGGACATTTAAAAACAGAAAATTAAGATAAGTAGATAATATTTCTGAATTGTTATCAAAGAGATTAATTTCTTTATGTTTAGGTATTTTTAAGTCGATTCCTTTAAGGCAATGGGTTGGGAGTTTAAATCATTGATCTCTGTGGCTTTGGATAACCCCCCCTTAACAGAACTTTTTTTTATCTTCTACTATTACTCTTGCTTTACAGGAGCGTTGTATTTCACTGGGAGTATCTCCAGTCAAAACTGACACAAGTGGTAACTCTGCAGCTGTCACTGATATGACATCTCTCTCTGATGCTGGTTGTAGGTGCTCTCCCAAGCTTGACATCTGGACTGGAACTATGGAACTTCTCTTGCTCATTTCTTGGGCGATACAACGCCTTATCAAAGCCACAAACTCATGATGCTTAAGTCCATTTCGAAGCGTTCTGGTGGCCCTCTCATCCCGTATGACTATGTTGACTGAGGCACCGGTACTGCGGTGAAGCTGCACAATATTCCTAGCAAACAGTTGAGGGGCAATCTCATCTCTCATGCATCCCATGGGGGAACAAATAAGTGTTTTAATTTTTTTAAGTTTAAGATCAAAAATAAGTGATTGAAAAGCTGCATTGTAGTCCTCATCAGATGGTTTACTGTTGTATGTTGGCTTAGTAATGAGTCCGTACACTGCTGCGCCATATTTACTATGCTGAAGTGAGAGATTGCTGCTGGCCAGATCTGAAGAAGTTGGTCTGCCGAATTCGTTTCTAAAAACTACTGCTACACCTCTACTCATGTGTCTTTGATCCTGGAAATCTGCTGAAATGCAGTGTCCAAAGGCAATATCACTACTACCCTGAAAACGTGTTACATAATTCTGCATGTCATCTTCAACAATTTGAATAGGTTCTAAAGGGGTTTCATCTCTATGTGGTTGAGTGGAGACCACCTGATTACATTGTGTAGCTATTGGGTCTGTAATGAGAATTAACGAGTTGTTTTGATCTTGAAATAACTGTTCAGTAATCTTAACGATTTCTTTACATACAAACCGTTTCCCACTTTTATTAATATGTAGGCCATGTCTGGTTTGATGGCATCTCTCTAAAATATACAAGTCAAGAAGCTTGACATGGGAGTTATTGAAGGACAGATGCCTGATCGCTACGTTGGCTTCCTTAATCAACATGTTTTCCGGACTTTCAGAACCCAAATCATACCTATAGGGTATAGTACAGAGAATTAGGTTTGTATGCTGAAATAAATGTTGTTTCTTTACCAAGAAGTCTTGAAAATATTGCAGGGACTTTTTAGGATTACCAGTAGATATTTTATTTATATTATTTGTGCCTCCCACAACGACAACACAGTCATCCTTGGTCAGTTGTTTTAAATCACTAGATGATGTGATGGAATTCATTATTAGTTCCAGAGGAGCACCAGGGTGGCAAGTGTTAAAAACATTAAATTTATCAGAGCTTGCTTGTTCAAGATATGGGGACAAGTCTCTACCTTGACTGTCACTGCAAATAAGTATAGTGTGTTTTCTTTTCTTTTTTGAGTGCTGTGTGGAAATATTTCGTTCCTTTGTTATTGACTTGTTATTGTTATTAGATGTATTAGTTTTAGGCACGCTTTGATTGTGTCTTGTAGACTGTTTATATAGGTGATTTAAGTCAGATGTATCATTTCCACATTCAGTGTCGGTTTCTTTATCAAAAACTTCAAATCTATTGCGTGTTATTAAACCTCTACTTGTGATGGATTTCCTTTTAGAAGGCTTGGTTCTGTTTACAGTTTTATGCCATTTATCAGGTTTAGTATAAGGTTTACTGTTAATAACAGAAGATATGTCTGTGCTGTTTGTTGTTAAAGAATGTTGTAGGTTCTGCAGAGTATTGGGATTGCAATTACAGCTCAAACATCCAGTGATCCATTCCGTGAACGAGCGGTTACATACTTTATTTAAACAGAAGTGATATGCAATGTATTTAGCGTGAACCAAAACATGTATTCCGCATTCAAAGAATTGCTTCTGTTGGATACATGGCATCTCAATAACCTGGCTTTTATCATATTCCAATTTCCCTGCTACTAACTGAGCGGATATGCTATTTGTAGGGCGTAGAGAGTCAAAGTGGTACGCCTCACCATTACCCTTATCTATAAACAACAGGCTCCAGTGAGAGCCAGAGTCTTCTTTATCACCATCAGCAACATTATTAATGCATAAAAAAGCATATTTACATGTTTGGAAGGAGGTTTGCTTTAGACACTCTTTTACTACTTCTGGGGTACCCAGTTTAATTGCGGCTGTTATTGATGGTCCTAAAAAGAGTATATCCTCCGAGTCAATATTATCCGCAGTAGCAGAAAAATAACTGCTCAGCACCGAGTCATCGACCCATTTATCTTTGCTCCAAAAACCTTTTGACTGTAGGTTCGATAGCTCATTTGTTACAGTGTGGAGACTTTGTTTTAAATTATCTATGGTCATGTCTTTTAGGTTTAGTTTTGCCTGTAAAGAGTCTTTAACACTTGTTACTTTGTTTTTGTCTTTAAGGAAGCTTTTATTTTCTGCACGTAGAGCATTACATTCATATTTACTAGAAACAAGTTGTTTTTCGATGATTTTTATTTTTTCTAAAAGTGCATTCTTTTCAGTCTGAACTATATCCTGGCAGTGGAAAGAGCGGTTTAGGCCGTCTTCCCTCTGCTTTTTCTCAAGCATTAACTTGGTCTCTAAAACTAAAGTTTCCTTAAATGACAGGTCGAGTTTATTTTTATTGTCTTCATATTCCTTAAGAATTGTGTCGCATTGGGTAATTAACAGAACAAGCTTAGAAACTAGACAATCCATATCTAAATTAGGATTATTAGATTTTATTTTATTAATCTCCCAACAAATATCAGCTACATATTCCTGAACAATGCCTTGGGATTCGTCAGATTCAAATATTATTTCTTCTAACTGTTTCATTTTTTTTATTATTTTTTTATTTTTTATATAATGTACAATGTAATAGTAATGTGATGATTTATTTAGATAAAATAACAGTTATTATATGAACTGGAACAAAATAATAGAAGCTTTTTTTATAACAAGCAAAAAGAAACAACCCAAGGTCAGGAATCGATCCAGGAACCTCCTTATTGGGAAATCGGAGAGCTTATCAGTAGCGCCACGCCAACAGATAAGAAGCTCTGGCTAATTTGTTTGCAAGTTGACTGCCGCTGGGAAGTAGCTGCAGCGTGTAGTTAGGCTGTAACGTGTTTCTAACCTCCAAACAACTACAGCTAAATGACAGTCATTTACTCACGTAATAAGCTTCCGAAAACTCACGATTTACGTCTAAGACCACGCACTGTGCATTTAAAATTTTTAATCCGGGTTTAATTGCAAAACGCACTTGATAAAACTACCTTACACTAATAAATTTGAGGAGCAACCGGCGGTTACAATACATAATATGCCATGAGTGATCCATATGATAAGCATATCCAATTTTTACTAGCCTTTTCCAAATAATATCTTTATATTTTAGAGCAGTTTTTTAAGTGAAAATAAACACCAACTTTAGAAAAGATTTGGTAAATTTTTCTTGATTATTATGAGTTTATAAAAAAAATGAAAAATACTGATATCATGTTTGAGTCACACATGGTCCGATTTCCGATGCTAAAACCCTTTTAAACAAGACTCGTTTCCTGAATTACCTGTGATAAAAAGCTCACATGCCAAAGATGTGTAAACAATAACTACTGACGAGAACAATCAATGATGTACAATTTATATGGATCAGTTAAATGTGATTTAGAAAACAGCAAAAAAAGTCCGGGTGGGTTTATTTCCAGCCTCCATCTTTGCAGGGTCATCTCATGTATTCGTGAACAAGTATAATTTTGTGATTGTTTGTTTGGATATATCATACCTAAATGAAGTAAGGAGCTGAAAGGCCGGTAGATACTAATGATAATAGTATCTACCGGTATGTAATGGCATGTTGATAATAATGTCAGTATTTGGTCGGTAGCGTAGTTGGTTCAATCCCAGCTTCATGTGCTAAAGGTTCTTAGTTCGATCCCAATCAGAGTCAATACATTTTGAGAAGGATCAGCTGATAATCACCAGCCCAATCAGTGTTCATTTGTCATTTGGCTATTAATTAATGACACTTTCTAAGGAATAGTCGGCCTTGGTTTGTAACAATGACTACATTCGCTCATCTACACTCATCTCACTCATTCGAAATCCATATTCGCCCATATCTTGACGATTGGCGTCTTATGAATAAATAAAAATAAATATTTGTAATTGTCTACTAAATCTAGTGCAATACACCCTCGTACTTTCAAAACATTGCTGGACCCATCGAGGGTGGTTGCAAAGGCACCGGAATCAGAAGGACGACATAGAACAAAAAAAAAAAACACAAGTTGAATGGCAAAAATATTGTTTATTTCAATGAAAATTAAAAAAAAACATAATTCATAAGTATTAAAAGAAAATATTAAGTTACAGATAAAAAAGTTTATAAATTTACGGACGAAAAGGGCAGTTGACCGTTTGTGAAAAGTTACAGTATTTATCAAAAGTTACAGAAAAATTTATAAATATATGTTGGCCTCGAGGCAAAAGAAATGAATAAATAAAGAAAACAAGATCAACAAATATAAACAGTACAAAGTATCAATAAAACGTAACATATGTCAAAAAATAAGTAGGCCTAATACAATTTTTTATAAGTATATAAATATAGATCTCTGAAAAATTTATAACAATAATAAATAATTAATAACAATGAACACATAAAAGAATAAATAAGTAACAGAATACATGAATGAATAAACCACAACTAGAAAACCATAAGTAAAGATAACAAAAGACAACATTTCAAAATGGCAGGTGAACTTATGGGACTTCAGGCAACAAAAGAAATTCGGAAGGTTTTGGCCAATTTGGAAAAGTTAAAAAAAATAAACAAAAGAATTAAATTAATAGTTACTCCGAAATCTAGAAGGGCAACTCCTAAAAGGAACAACAAAGTGAAGAATTACCCGATAACCCCGTTATTTGAAAGAAAATCCCCCATAAGGAAAATATAAACAACAAAAAATAAAATCTAAAAAATATATCTCACTTTAAAATGACACTGTTCACAGAAACCACTAAACAAACGGTTTCTTCACAGATAGAAGACACTTCTGGTTGAACTTATTCAAAACACACAAATTCTTAAAAATGTTCAATCGTTGGAGGTAAGAAGGCCCGGATAAATAAACTGGGTTTGGGTCACCTGCATGTCGATGTCTTCATCTGGAGGGCGTTGGATGGGCAGTGCAGAATGGGGGAAGAAGAGGCTACTCCTCTGGGATGCTAGGTAGAGGCTAGTCCCAGCCCGTAGGTTCCGCACTGTGCCTCCAGGAAAATGCCGTCAGTAGCCATGCAGGTGCCCATCCATCACTCTCCGACCCCGGAGCAAGGGCTAAAGAAACAGCACAGCACAAAACATATTGTAGTCTGGCTCCACAAAAGTGAGAAAACGAAATAAATACATAAAGGGGTGAGAAAAAAAAGAAAAAAGGGTGTTATTCTAAAAGAAATTGCCATGACAATTAAGCTGTAACATTTGTAAAATAAAATAAAGAAGTACAGAAACTACATAAATACCAAATTAAGAGTTTACCTAAAATAACAATAGACTAAGAACAACTGGTTAAACAAATTGTTTAAGAAAAAATAATAAAGAATAAAGTTAAGAATTTTACAGGACTCATCTACATCTTACATTAACTATCAATTGAAATAGTTATAAAAAGAGAAAATGAATACTGATTTTACCATAAAAAAATTAAAATAACAAATTTTATGACAACTAAAAAAACAGTTAAAGAGGACAAAATAATATAGTAAATAGAAATACATGAAATATCACAATAAATATGAATAACAATAACCTATACAACGGCACATGGGCCTAACCTAGACCTGCTGAAAATAAAAACATTTCCACAAACACGCAACAGCTTTATTAATTTCTGAAACAATACACACAAGAGACATCAATAAATAGTATTTTAAATCAAATAGTTACAAAAGCAAACAATTTTACGAACACTTACCTAAACGTTTCTAGCCACAAAACATATCGTTGTCAGCTGCCAAGCTAGAATGGTGAGCTTGCTGACAACGCCAAGGAACACAGAAAACGAAATCACAGAACATAGAAAATGAACACAAAGACACTAAAACTAAATGAAACACAGAGAGGAAGACCTAACTGTCCGAGGGAGATGATCGTAGTGTGCAAACGGCACACTAGCATATGTAGAATAAATATAAAATAATTCAGCTATAATAACCTGAACAAGAAAGTGTACAGTGAATTGAAGATACTGTATTACTCAGGCTGTATGTTAGTTATTGTGGAAGGCCTAGGCAGTTATTTACACAAATAACTGCCTAGATAATATTGTTCCAATATTTTGGTTCAAAGGACCATTTTTCATAGACTGACTTTGACTACATTTTAAAGAGTTTAAATGACGATAATTTGACCGTCAGTACTAAATAATCCAGTTCTAAATAAAATAAAATACTTTTCTACTATTCATTTAACTATGTCATAGTATCAATGGATAATAAAATGCGCATTACCTGTAAGACATACATATATACATTACACAACGGCTCCATGATGTAAGTCCATCTTCAGGCGGTCGCCTGCCGCGAGCGGCCAGTACAATAAATTTTTGACCCACCCGCACACATAGATACAGTAAAATTGACCACCCATACACATAGAGTAGTATTCACCCACCCACCCACCCACCCACCCATACACAAAAAGTAATATTGACCCACCCGCCAACCCATACACGTAAAGTGGTATTGACCCACCCGCACGCCCATACACTACAGTGGTATTGACCCATCCACCCGCCCATACAAGTATAGTGGTATTGACATTTCCGCACGCCCATACACGTACAATGGCATTGACCCACCCACTCCCCCCATACACGTACAGTGGTATTGACCCACCCACCCGCCCATACACGTATAGTGGTATTGACCCATCCACCTGCCCATATGCGTACAGTGGTATTGACCCACTGTTCGTGTATGGGGTACCATGGCATGGTTGTCAGCCACCACTCTCACTGGATATGACCACAGCGGCCCCAGACCATGCGATATGATAGTTGTCAGCTACCCCTCGCACAGGATATATTCAGAGCAGCCCTCAGACCATGGGATAGGTAGTGATGGTTGTCAACCACTATTAGCACGCGATATGTCTATCCACAGCGGCCCTCAGACCATGGGATGATTAGTGATGGTTGTCAGCCACCACTCGCACGGGATATATCCACAGCGGCCCTCAGACCATGGAATGATTAGTGATGGTTGTCAGCCTCCACTCGCACGAGATATTTCCACAGCGGCCCTCAGACCATGGGATGGGTAGTGATGGTTGCCAGCCACCACGCGCACGGAATATGTCCACAGCGGCCCTCAGACCATGGGATGGGTAGTGATGGTTGTCAGCCACCACTCGCACGGGATATGTCCACAGCGGCCCTCAGACCTTGGGATGTGTAGTGATGGTTTTCATACACCACTTGCACGGGATATGTCCACAGCGGCCCTCAGACCATGGGATGTGTAGTGATGGTTTTCATACACCACTTGCACGGGATATGTCCACAGCGGCCCTCAGACCATGGGATGTGTAGTGATGGTTTTCATACACCACTTGCACGGGATATGTCCACAGCGGCCCTCAGAAAATGGGATGGGTAGAGATGGTTGTCAGCCACCACTCGCACGGGATGTGTCCACAGCGGCCCTCAGACCATGGGATGTGTAGTGATGGTTTTCATATACCACTTGCACGGGATGTGTCCACAGCGGCCCTCAGACCATGGGATGTGTAGTGATGGTTTTCATACACCACTTGCACGGGATATGTCCACAGCGGCCCTCAGAAGGGGTTTGGTGGTAATGCATGAATAAATTGGTTTAATGGTTTGAATTAATACGTCTTTGATACTAGAAGATGGCTAGTAAATACTTTATGTTTTCATCAAAATAATAATATTCTTTCAATAATTAAAACCCATTATTTAAAAATTAACACTCGTGCATCGTATGGTTTGTTGTCAGCTATCATTTATTAATTTACAAAAAAAGCTGATATACATATATTTGGATGAAGACCTAAAAGTCAAGGTGCATATTAATAACAGTGATCTTCTGTCACAAAGCTAAGTACAATTTATCGAGACATTTAAAAGAAACAATCATTTAATAAAACCTTCAATTATCAGACCTGCCTCGCTAATCCTTCCGTAAAAGAGCGCAGGTAAAACTCTGTAACTATGTGATCCATTGTTTGGATAGATTCCCCGCAATCATATGACTGATCTACTGTCAATCACCATTTATATTTCCAGTTGTTACATCTGCCCACTCCAGATCAGAACTGAATCAACAACGTCCACTACCTACGAGAGAGGTGCATCCCACCTACAGGTACTGACGGAACGTTGTTAAGGAACTTATTACGTCCATCAAAACTGTTCCGTGGTATGGCGTAAATTTGATCTGCTCAACTGGAAATCAGTACGTTGAGATGGGCTTCAAGGTTTTATAAGGATGTTTATTAGATTTAATTCCTTCTATTAAATATTAAGTACCTTTTAAAAAAATAAGTCATTCTCTTGATTAAAAACTGATCAATAACACATAAAAATTCTTTTAAAACAATATAACATATCAATGTATTTAATCAGCTCCTCCTTGGCAATATGTATCAAGTGTATTCGTATTCCTTATACCTATCACCGGCGACACAAGATATACGAGTATATATTTCGTATCATATCGTGACAGAATGATACAAAAATGGCTATATACTTTTTTATTTTATTACTCAGTTAGAAAACACTTAACTTAAAAATAAGTTCTATCTCTTAAACTGCAAAGTTATTATGGTCCAGGGCAAATAGATGTATTATTCGTTAAGGCCAAACATCTATGTTTTAAGGTGAACAAAAAAACTTGCTATAGAAAACTCACAAAATTACGCGAAAATGTGCAAAGTTATGTACTTGTACTTTTAATGGGAATGGTTATGTATGCTTAGTTTTACACACATCAAATATACGACTCCATCTCTCAGGCCTTTAAAGTTAAAATTGTATAGGATTTATTTAGATAATC